>PVKU01004484.1:0-145903 GCA_004027475.1 Anoura caudifer | reverse complement strand
GGAAAACTTATTTGAACAAATAATAAAGGAGAACTTCCCCAATCTGGCAAAGGAAATAGACTTCCAGGAAGTCCAGGAAGCTCAGAGAGTCCCAAAGAAGGTGGACCCAAGGAGGAACACACCAAGGCACATCATAATTACATTAGCCAAGATTAAAATGAAGGAGAGAATTCTAGAAGCAGCAAGGGATAAAGGCACATTCACCTACAAAGGAGTTCCCATCAGACTGTCAGATGATTTCTCAAAAGAGACCTTACAGGCAAGAAGGGGCTGGAAAGAAGTATTTGAAGTCTTGAAAGGCAAGGACCTACGGCCAAGATTGCTCTATCCAGCAAAGCTGTCATTTAGAACAGAAGGGAAGATAAAGTGCTTCTCAGATAAGGTCAATTTGAAGGAGTTCATCATCACCAAGCCCTTATTACATGAAATGTTAAAGGGACTTATCTAAGAAAAAGAAGATCAAAAACATGACAGTGAAAAGACAGCAAACCCACAGATATTAACAACCATACCTAAAACAAAAGCATACTAAGCCAACAGCTAGAACAGGAACAGAACCACAGAAATGGAGATCACATGGAGGGTTAGCAACAGGGGAGTGGGAGGAGGAGAGAGGGGGAAAAGGTACAGAGAATAAGTAGCATAGACAGTGTGTAGAAAATAGACAGGGGGAGGGCAAGAATAGTGTGGGAAATGTAGAAGCTAAAGAACTCATGACACATGGACATGAACTAAAGCGGGGGAATGTGGGTGGGAGGGGGTGTGCAGGGTGGAGGGAAATGATGGGGAGAAATGGGACAACTGTAATAGCATAATCAATAAAATATATTAAAAAAAGAAATTCACTTCTTAATTGAGATGGTCAGGATGATTAAAATCAGTATCAGTTTGCCAATCTCTACATCAAATCAAAGACTGCTTGAATTCTGACTACAAAAAAAATGTTTCTAATTCAATTCTAATCCAAGATGAACAGAAATTGAGTTGTTCTACAATATCATTACATAAGCTTATTTCAGAACATGAATAACATTCCTAACTGCTAAAATATGATGCAAGGAAATCATTTTAGAAAGATTTATTTTGATCCATTTCTATGGGTTTCCCCAGGATGAATAACTTGCCATTTAATAGAATACTTCTATATAAGGTAGCTGCCTATTTCAGTGATTAATTATCTTCAGGATCTCCATTCAAAAGACTGACCTGCTGGTCTCCAATCCCCCAGGTTCAAAAGAAGAGAAATTTCACTAATGGACATTAAAAGGTTAAGATGTTAGCTAAACAGCAGAATTTCTAGACATGAATGCTGCCCAATATACAACAAATAAAACAACAGCACCTTCTTTGAAGTGATTTAATAGTGCTCCTACCTAAAGACTTTTTCATAGGGACTAGCTCTGTAATACGGTATGGCAGTAGAGATTTAAACTGTCCAAGAGTCTTCCACAGCTACTGGTCTGCCACTGTTCTTGTGGTGGCTGTTGTGACATTCCTCTGTGGGAAAGGAACTGTTACATGATTAAACACCTCTTTCCTAGTAAAACAGAAAATGAGCATATATATGTGACAAACACAAGATGTGTTCTGTAGTTTTGTGTGGCTAAGAGATAATCCCTCTTGAAACAAATTAAGATTTGTCACATGTCTTGGATTAGGTTAAAAAATGAAATATTTGAGTAAAAAAAAAAAAAACTGTCCAAGAGTCATTGCAAAACCCAACCTCTCCCAAATCCTGCTACTCAACAGCAGGGATCTAAAGGAATAAATAGACTCCCAGCTGCTGACAGACATGTTTCCTAAAAGCAAATCAAATTCTCATTAATGAAAAAACAACCATGAAAGAAAAAAAGAATCTGTGTGTTTCATAATCCCCAGAAATAGCCAAATCCATTTTGGGTTAATGCAGATTTAACAAAACAGTGGAAGAGAACAGAGAAAAGCAGTTCTGTTCATCAGCAGCTGGGGTAAAATACTTATCAGAGAGATCACAAACAATGCTTCTAATCCACAGGGCCAGAAGAAACATGAACTCTTAACTCACCAGTAAAAAAGGTTCAGCCAGGAAAAGATTCTTATAGATCAATTCTCTCTCACACTCACAAGCCACCTTATTCCATCTTATTCAACACAGGTATGACAGGCTGTAACTTGGAATTTCCCAAGATCAAATTCAACAGGTAATCCAAATCTTGCTTTTTCTAATCAGATAATCTCTAAAATCACAGTCCTTGCATTCATTCAAAACCAGCGTTGATCTACTTGTCAGGCACGAGGAATACAAAAACCTATAAGAAACAGTCTCTGCCCTCTTGGAGCTTAGTCCATGCACCTCGCCTCATCTTAAACCCCAAAGCCCTTGTCTTAAAATATCCTCTTAGGGGATCAAGTGTCCTCAGTGAAAAAGCAATAACAGCCCTTCACCTTTAATTACTGTGACAGAAGCTAAGTAAATCAATCAATCACACTTCTTAGGCTCTGTTCTGGAAGGAGAGAAGCCAACACACCTTTGCCAGTGGAATATGAGAATCAGCTTAGCCTAGAAGACTATGGGAAAGGAGCAGGGGACCAGAGACAAGCAATAGAGGGGTGCAAGCCAAGAAATACACTGGAAGAAGGGATGTGACAGCTGTCCCACTACGCGTTCAAAGAGTGATTAAAAAAGAAGAAAGATCCTGCTACTAAACCGACTGTAGTTTTAAGGGTGCCGGGAGGAGAAAGAAAAGAATGAGAGAGACTGCCCACTACTGACAGACCCCAACTATCCTCGATCTCCTTGCTCAGTCCACTCTCACTAGAGAAGAGCGCCCATCACTGTTTAATAGGATCTGGGCCTGCCAGCCAACAACACTGTCACATGGCCACCGGAATGGAGAGGTAACAGTCCCTTCACAGGAGCGTGAGGAAAAACAAGAGTGGAAAGAACTCTTCAAATGTTTACAAATAAGTTAACATAATTTCCCCCAAGGACAGACAGGATGTGAAGTTTGGAAACGGTGGTAACCCGTCCTCCACTGGAAGCGTGTGGGGACCCCTCAGCGACCCCCGCCCCACCCTACCCCATCCTGCCCTACCCCCAAAGCACGCAGAGCAGCGACCTGTTCCCACGGCACCCTACCCCTACTCACCACGCACGCAGAGCAGCGACATGTTCGAGGTGACGGCGTGACTCCGCCGTGCCTCTGCCGGGTCGCCGCACTCTCTTCCCTTTCAGCAGGTGCCGGGGCTGCTCCTTCTATCGGCCCCAAGGGTCTGGCCGCTGTTCATGGTCCCCGTCGCAGGCAGCGTTCTGCCACTCCCACCGACCCGCTCCAATTCTCACCGTCTGAGGGGGTTCCCGATAACTGTGAGTACCAGCCGGCAGGCGGGGGACTGGGCGCGGCACCACGGCGCCATCGTTGGGAGGCAGGAGCAACCGGGACTCCCTCCCACCACTCCAACCGGGATCCGTGCGAGCGCCTGGACAGAGCCAACCCGTGGCGCCCAACCTCCCAGCCAATCAACTCACGCCCAGTCCACAGACCCCGCCCCCCCAAGCACGTAGGAGGCGGAGTCTCCCCCTTTTCCCTACGGGCAAGAATGAAGGAATCTCCGCCCACTAAGAGGCATAACCCAGGGAGGGGAGGGGCTTCCCCTCACCTGTGTGAAGTGGAAATTGAAGCCCTATTCTCCTCCCGCGTGGGCGGGCTTCCTCCCAAAAACAGGTTCTTTTCATTAAAGAATTTCCATTGAACTTCATTAAAGGGTCTATCCCTTGGCTGATGGAGTACTTATCGGTAATAATTTTAAAAGATCGGTACCACACAGTGGGGATGCTTTTAATTATCAACGACGTCCAAAAAAAAAAAAAAAGTCCGGAGACCTTAGTTTTTATCTAGACCTTTTTTCATGCTCGCCATTGTGTCTCCAATGTCTGGATACTGCCAAGTATATTGTAGTCTGTCCAAAATTACCTACTGATTGAAGGATGAAGGGAACAAGGCTTTTTATGCTGGGGACTTCTGGCAAGAAGATGTATGCACATGTGATGGAAGGGAAAAAGAACAGAGCAGGAAACAGGAAGACACGTGGTATGATGTACAGGTCCAACTCCTCCTCACCCCAAATTCTGATTTAACTGGTTTGGGATAGAGTTAAGGCATTCTATTTTTTAAAAAACTCCCCCAGATAATTCTAATGTGATGCTAGGTTTTGTACTATGTGCTTTTTAATGCCTCATTAGCCCAGCTAAGATTTCAGGCTGTGCAAGCTCTGGGCACCATAGGATTGACAATCCTAAGGGTCTGTCAATCTAATAGGGTCCTTGCCTTCCAAAAGCAAACCTATCCACAATATGATACCTCCCAATGGAATAGGTGCTATGAGAAAGTAACACTAGGAGCCTTGGGCAGAAAAGGAGAAGACTTGATCTTTCTAGTGTTTATCCAAATTTGGAGCAATACATTGAGGAAGACTTTAAGTAGGGTGCTCAGACAGCCTAGTCAACAGAAATGCCTGACCCTAAGGATAATGACCAGGCATAGGTAAACACGGCTCACCTCCTCACACAACCACATCAAAATTGCAACTGAATTACAGAACAGTCACCACTCAGAACTGTCAGAAACTGAGTTGAATGGAAGTCTGACAACTACAGAGTTAAAGAAACCACATCCACTAGACTGGTAGAAGGGGCAAAGACACAGAATGGGCTGGTCCCACAGCCATGTATGGTGGATAAAAATTCAGCAAGGCTGTCTTAAGAGTGAGGGGTCCTAGCCCCACACCCAGGGCTCCAGTGCCAGGAAGGTAAGTCCTCAAAACTTCTGGCCACAAAAAAACAGTGGGAATTGAGTCAGTGGAAGAAACTCCTGGAGTCCCAAGCAGTTCTTCTTAAAGAACCCACACACACAGACTTCTGCAAACTCACTCCCTCTGAGCTTCAGCACTGGGGTAGCAGCTTGAAAGGCACCAGTGATATACAGTGGTATACAGAGGGAAGCATCTGGCATCAAGGCAGGAGCTGAAAGATAGATTTCTCCTGGTCTGAATGGCAGGCAGAGGCCATTGCCCCTTTTCTGAACACTCCCCCGAACAGAGGCACAGAGCCTGCAGGCAAGAGCCATATCTGAAACTCCATCAATCTGGCTAACATGGTTTGCCCTGCCCTGGAGATCCTCTGAGGCTCTGTCCTACCCAACTTACAGCTATTAACAGTGGCTTTTCCATATGAATGGCTGGTCTTGGCTCTTGCTTCACAACTTCCTAAATCCTTTCAAATAAGCAAGAGCTGGCCTCCGTGACCGCACCCCCTACCCCCCAGACCTCTCCTCTCCCCATACCTATTGCTAAGGGGATCCAGACAGAGCACTAGCAGCAGCCAGCCTAGATTCACAGCTTGGCTCCACCAGGGACTCTCCAAGCCCAGCACAACTAAGAGCCATCTCAGATTGCTTTATAGCTCAGGCAGGGTGGTGGTGGGCAAAACACAGGTGGGGGCTGTCTTAGCTTGCACAACCTGGGAAACCCCAGGGCCTGCTCACCCAGTGGACAGCTAAGACCGCATTGGAGCACCAATACCCTGCCCCTGCACAGCTGTTACTACTTAGGTTGTATACATGAGGGAAGGCAATGTGGCTGGGAGGTGAAGATTGGCTGAGCAGAGCAGCAAGAGTCAATGTCTAAAGATATGATGTAGGCTCTCAGGCATCCCAGTTTACCAGTTGAAAGTTAAAAGGGAAGGTTCAGCTTTCTGTCAGAGGATAAGTTCAGGATGAACAACATTTAGCAATCACTACTTCTAAAGAGAACACTCACCACTAGTGGCTGGGATTTTGTGCTCAATAGTTCAGAGCCCCCCACGCACAGACCAGGCAGACTACAAACTGTGACAAAGCGTGTGGAGTTTCTCATTTGCATTGCACAGATTGGATCTGTCACAAGTTTGCCAAATCAAGAATTCCAGATAAAGTGTTTCAGCAGTTCACCTGCAAATCATGAAAAATATGGTGGGGATCCATCCACAGCACCCTCATAAACTGCATATTGTTACCAGAATAAAAAGTACAAAAAGACGTTCAAGTTGAGGAAAAGATATAATAAAAATGTTTGTATTAGAAAAAGCTCACACTCCCAAGTTTACAAGAACATCCCTTCAGTGAATGCAAACACTGAAAGTGGTTAAACATTTGATAAGAATCGAGCATCTGAGGTTGCCACAAGGACTTCCAGCAGAGGGGCACATGACTCAGAATACCTCAAGAGCACTGGGGAATTAGTAGTGCAGTGACATCTAAGCCCCAGGGACCAGGAAGCAATTAAGGCCTAATGCCAGAGCAGTTTCTGATTTAAAAGAGTACAAGTCATATTTATTTAAAGACAGTGAGAAAGTGTTCTCATTAAAAAATATTTTAAATGCAAAAAAAGAAGACAATAAGGTCCTCTGTCCTCTAGGTACTTAACCAGGACCAGTTACACTTATCAGCATGGTAAGTGTATCTTCAGAATCAACTCAAACAGGGATAGAAAGCCCAATGATTGAAAGTTCTTCAGCATTTGAATGGAATTCACACTTAGATTTAGCTGAGATGTAGCCAGAAAGTTAGGAATGAGATCCAGAAAATGAGGAGGGAAAGAGGGATCAAAAAAGTAGATAATAAACCTCAAAAGAATTAAGTCCGAAATACCCAAGGTTTGTACTGTTGCTTTCTTGGGAGCCCTCAGGCAAGAGGAGGGGGCTGGGATAAAAATCCTGTTGCTGGAGGACACTCTACCAAGGTTATACCTATCTTTAAGCCATGCTCTAAGGTCATTAAAAGTTTACCTTTCTTGCAAGTTCCTTATCTTTTGAGAAATATCTCCAAATCCCTCCACAGAGAAATTTAATATGAGTAACTCAATTCAACAAATATTTGTTAACTATTTTTAGATCAAGCATAGTGAGAGGATGCAAAAGTAAACAAAACACAGTTTCTATCCTTAAGTAGTTTATAAGGTGATAGAAAAGATCTGTAAGAGATAATAAGGAGAAACAAAATTAGCACAATAAATATGGAACCAAGGGAGGAGAGGGACAAAACTTTTAACACTTCCCACAATGTTAAGGATCTAAGAATGCTAGAACCTGGCATACAATGACTTTGAATACAGTAGAGGACATTCTTTCTTTGTAGCAAAAGATTGGGTAACAAAGAAAGAGGGAGAGAATTTGAAAGTCAGTTTGGCTATGAGGATGATGCTACAGTTAACTAACAGATAAGAAATCTAGGAGGCAGCCCTGGCTAGTGTGGCTCAGTGGATTGAGTGCTGGCCTGCAAACCAAAAAAGGTCCCCAATTTGATTCCCAGTCAAGGCACATACCTGGGTTGTGGGCCAGGGCCTCAGTAGGGGACACACGAGAAGCAACCACACATTGATGTTTCTTTCCTTCCCTTTCTCCTTTCCTTCCCCTCCCTCTAAAAATAAATAGATAAAATCTAAAAAAAAAAAAAAATCTAGGAGGCATAGGTTTGGGGAGAAAAATTTGTTTCCATTTGGATACACAAAGTTTGAAACTGTATGGGTTATCCTTACAGATATATACTCATTATGACGGGGAACTCAAATGTTGAAAAAATTTTAGTTTCAGGTAATAGGTAATAAACTTAGTAATCAATATATATAAAAAACTATTGTGTCAGGAACTAAAAGTATGACCCACCTTGACTCCAGGAGACCATATGCAATTCTACCTTCGTGCCTCAGGAGGACTGCAAGCAATCAAGATGGTATCTAAACTATTGTGCTCCAGGGTGAGAAGCCCACAACCTAGGACACAGATAAAGACCACCACCCAAAACCCAGATGAAAGAATGCTGCAGCTTTTTATCTGATTAACTTTTTCCCTGAATTCCAATCCCCTTACCTACACGAGCTTAATAGTTCAGAGGATCAGTTTAAAATGAAATGTAGGGCTTCCAGACAAGATAGAGACAGAGGTAGATATGCTTCCTTTCCTTGTACAACCAAAAAAAGGATAACAACCAATTCAAAAACAAAAAACATCCAGAACTGCCGGAAAATCTAGCTGTATGGAAGTCCTACAACCAAGGAGTTAAAGAAGAAACATTCATCCAGACTGGTAGGAAGGGACAAGATGGGCAGCTGGGGTGGAGAGGACTTGTGGCTAGTAGACCAGGTTAGTGAGGTGGTGGCTGGTGGACCAGGTGGTCCCACATTCACACGCAGATAAACCAGCAAGAAATACCATGCAATCCAGGGTTCCAGTGAGGGAAATAAAGCCTCAAAACCTCTGGCTATAAAGACCAGTGGGCATTGCAGTGGTGGGAGAAACTCCCAGGCTCACAGAAGAATTTATTGGAAGGGCCCACAGAATCCTAGACTATACACAAACACCCCACCTGGGAATCAGCAACAGAGGGTGCAATTCATTTGTGGGTAACAGGGGACATGGCTGAAAGTGGGGCAAGAGCCAAGCAAGTGGCATTGTTTCCTCTCAGATCCCTCCCCACAACTCAGTGAAGTGGGTTGCCCTGCCCTGGCAAATACCTAAGACTCTGTCCTTTACAACATAACAGGTGTGCCAAGACAAAGAAATATGGCTTAAATGAAAGAACAGATCAAAACTCTGGAAAAACAGCCCTGGCTGGTGTAGCTCAGTGGATTGAGTGCAGGCTGAGAACCAAAGGGTTGTCGGTTTGATTCCCAGTTTGATTCCCAGTCAGGGCACATGCCTGGGTTGCAGGTCAGGTCCCCAGTGGGGGACACACGAGAGGCAACCACACATTGATGTTTCTCTCCCTCCCTTCCCCTCTCTCTAAAAATAAAATATTAAAATAAAAAAAAAACAACTCTGGAAAAACAGCTAAGTGATGAGGGGATAGCCAACCTATCAGATGCAGAATTCAGAACACTGGTAATCAGGATGCTCACAGAAATGACTGAACATGGACATAACATAAAGGAAGAAGTAAAGGCTATACTAAGTGAAATAAAGAAAAATATACAGGGAACCAACAGTAAAGGGAAGGAAACTGGGACTCAAATCAACAATTTGGAACAGAAGGAAGAAATTAGCATTCAACTGAAACAGAATGAAGAAATAAGAATTCAAAAAAGAGGCTTAGAAACTTCTGGGACAACAACTTTAAATGTTCCAACACCCGAATCATAGAAGTGCCAGAAGGAGAAGAGGAAGAAGAAGAGCAAAAAATTGAGAACTTACTTGAAAAAATAATGAAGGAAAACTTCCCCAATCTGGTGAGGGAAATGGACATGCAAGTCCAGGAAGCACAGAGTCCCAAACAAGTTGGATCCAAGGAGGAACGTACCAATGCACATCATAATTACATTACCCAAGGTTAAAGATAAGAAAAGAATTTTAAAAGCAGCAAGGGAATAGGAGACAGTTACCTACAAAGCAGTTTCCATAAGACTATCAGTTTAAGAAAACTTACTGGCCGGAAGGGACTACAAAGAAGTATTCAAAGTCATGAAAGGCAAGGACTTACATCCAAGATTGCTCTATCCAGAAAAGCCATCATTTAGAATGGAAAGGCAGATAAAGTGCTTCCCAGATAAGGCCAAGTTAAAGGAGTTCATCATCACCAAGCCTTTATTATATGAAATGTTAAAGGGACTTATCCAAGAAAAAGAAGAAGATCAAAACTATGAACAGCAAAATGACAACAAACTCACAACTATCAAGAACTGAACCAAAAAAAAAAACAAACAAACAACAAACAAACAAACCCCAAAAAAACACCTAAGGAAACACCTAGGACAGGAACAGATTCACAGAAATGGAAGCCACAGGGAGGGTTATCAGCAGGGCAAGGGTAGGGGGAGAATAGGGGAAAAAGTACAGGGAATAAAAAGCATAATTGGTAGGTAAAAATAGATAGGGGGGTATTAAGAATAGTTTAGGAAATGGAGAAGCCAAAGAACTTACATGTATAACTCATGAACATGAACTAAGGAAGTGAATGCTGGAGGGAGGCCAGGTGCAGGGCAGAGGGGGATTAAAGGGAGGAAAAATGGAGCAAAGTTAATAGCATATCAATAAAATATACTTAAAAATAAGATGGAATTTAAGATGGTCTGTTAGGGCACAAACCTGCCATCTTCTCAGATCACCAAACATCTGAATAAATCACCCATAAAGATTCGATCCCTGTCTCTGCTTATTGAGTCTGGTAGGTGACAGGCAGCACAAACACTGGCTTTTCTGGTTTCAGTGAGACAGTAGATGATATAAAATTGGACCCCGAGAGAGCAATCCAGGCTAGAGATACAGATTTCAACCCATAAAGATATAACTATTTTAAACCCCATTTTTTGATAAAGAAAACCAGGCAAAGCCCAAATTCAAACCCAGCTGTATCTTTCACTAGAGCTCAAGCAGTTAGCCATATCATTACATTGCCTCTCAAGTACTAGAGGAATTCAGCAGAAGCTGTGAAAGAACACAGATAGGCACCACAGGGGAATTAGCATGTGGAAGAGATGTATCTCAAAGTATAGATAGGACTGGACATACAAAGATGGAAGAAATGGTATTCTGTACATAGAGAATAAGCAACACAAACAAACGAAGAAATGAAAATATTGAACCTGTACAGGTATTTAAGAGTAAGCTGTAAAGACTTTGATTGCTGGTTGCCAGGAAACTATGTAATGAGAAGGGTACAAAGGTCAGCTAATATAGAACAGCTGCTTATAAAGAGTAGGAAGAACTGACAGAAAAGGAATGGTCAGAAAAGAAAAATAAGCAAACTACTTGTACACTCTTCCATCATAAATCTATCTTATTGAAGACTAATTGCACATCTCTCTTCTCTTTAGACTCAGAGCTCCTCAACAGCAAAGGGCAGGTTTTCTCTATCTTTATCCCTAACACATAGTACAATACCTAGCAGAGGAGCCCCCCGCCAAAATTTGTTGACTAATTTAATAAATAAATGACTTAGTGAATGAGATTGTTTTAAGAATTGGTTGCTGTCAAAAATAAACAAAGCTGGATGCTAGTTAAAGTGGTAAGGACAGATTTCAATCAGAAATACACTACTGTAATAGAGAAAATGGCCTAGTGTGAACTGAACTCAACACGATTTGTACAGAAGTATTCAAAGGGAGAATGAAGGAATAGGGAGGTGCTTGAGGGGGAGAACCCAACAGAGTCAGAGATATGAAAAATTACAAAGAGCTGGCAGGGAAGGCGTTGGTCCATGTAAAACCTGTGTTTGCTAACTAGTGCTTATCAAAGTAAGGCTCCTAGCCTCCTACAGAGACTGGGAGACAGAGATCCTATCTTTAAGTGTTGGGTGAAACTAACAGTAAATTTTTTTTTATCAGCCTTCAGTTTTCTCAGGCAGGTGCTTTAAGAGAGGCTAGAGTCATCCTAGGGATGCAACTTTGAGCTGTTAGAAACTACATTAGTGTTTGTTCAAGTCTTTACAGGACGGGGTGGAAGACAAATTGAGAATAGGGATCAGAGGACTACGGCTAGATTTTGGCCAACAAGAGAATCTTTGTCGTTACTACATACAGGTTGGGGCAAAAGTAAGTTTACAGTTATGAGTACATGAAACACAGTGTTTATTCTTGTATTATTATTTATTAATTATTGTTGTTTTCCATACAAACAACTGTAAACCTCCTTTTTGCCCTACCCTATATTAATTAATTCCACAAAGATTTCCTTTTAACAGCTTTACTGAGGTATAATTTATATATGACAAAATTAACCTGTTTTAAGTATAGAATTCAATAATTTTTTGTAAATTTTCAGAGTTGTGCAAACATCACAATCCAATACTGGAACATTTCTATTGCCCTCAAAAAAGGTCTGTTTTACCCATTTGCAGTCACCTTCTGTTCCCATCCCAAGCCCCAGGCAATCACAAATCTACTCTTTGTCTCTATAGATTTGCTTTTCTGTACCTTTCACATACATGGAACTATACAATGACATGAACACTGGATCCTCTGTGCCTGGCTTCATTCACTCAGCATAATGTTTTTGAGATACATCCATGTTGCAACAGCTGTCAATACTTCATGCCCTTTTATTGATGAAAGGGCATCAATAAATACTGTATACAATAGAATACAGTATTCTATTGTATACATTGGATTTTGTTTATCTATTAGCTGATGAAAATTTTAGTTTTTTCCAGTTTAGAACTGTGGAGAATAATGCTGCCATCTGTGTGTGGACATATGAAACCACCAAACTGCTTTCCAAAGTAGCTACCATTATGTCATTCCCATCAGCAATATATAAGGATTCCAGTTTCCCCACATCCCTACCAATACTTGGTATTGTCTGTGTTTTTTATTATAGTCATTCTATATATATACACATAAATGGTATCTCATAATTTTAATTTGCATTTGCCTAATGGCAAATGAGGTTGAGCACCTTTTCATATACTTCTTAGCCATTTGTATGTCTTGTTTCATAAAATGTCTTCTATTCAAGTATTTTGCCCATTTTTAATTAGATTATTTATCTTTTTGTTATGCTGCAGAGATTTTGAGGACTGAGCAAAGGTTTTTGAATCTGGCAATTTGAGACCAGTGGTATGGTAGACAGTAGTCATTTTGGGAGCTTCTCAACATGTATGTTTCACACTTTTCTAGAATCTAGGCATTGATTTTCCCAGTTTCCCACAGCCTCCCTTCTACTCCTCTCAGGCTTCAAAACAGAATAAGCCAGCAGGAGGAGGCAGGTGCCCTATAAAATACATTTTTTGAAGAAGGCAGTGTTTGGGTGTGCAACTGTCACAGTTGGTTGTGAGCGGCAGTCTGGTGTAAGTAATTGATGTCCATGGCATCTCTTGTGAAGTCTATGCTCAGGGCAATGACAGTGGGGTCTTTGCTGGTGCAGGTCTGTGGTATAATTTGTCTACCACTTGACTGCTTAGCCTCCAAGCCTCCCAGAGATTACACGACCTTCTCAATATCCCAATTTTTTTCTGCTTAAACTAGCTAAAGCGGATTCTACTATTTGCAAGTAGGAATGTTGACTGATATAACAAGTCACATTTGAAGGGTCTCAGAGGCAGAGCCTGAATCCATGCTGAAAAGGGATAAGGAGTAAAAGAAATAAAGGTAACAAGTTGTAGACACTCCTTTCATATATCTAATATTGAGGAGAAGATTTATTAACATATAACAAATACCAAAAAAATTGCAAACTAAAACAGCCAAGAAAAAAATTTTGAACCTACAAAATGAGAGAAAAGTTTTAATATTTTTATTTTTTTTAAATTACAGTTTACATTCATTATTATTCTGTATTAGTTTCAGATGTACAGCAAAGTTGTTAGAAAATCACGCACTTGCCCTGGCTGGTGTGGCTCAGTTGATTGGAGTGTCGTCCCATACATGAAATGTTGAAGGTTCAATTCTGGTCAGGGCACATGCCTAGGTTGTGGGTTCAGTCCCTGATCTAGGTGCATACAGGAGGCAACCAATCAATGCTCCTCTCATGTATCAGTGTTTCTTTCTCTCTTCCTGTCTCTAAGAGCAATGAAAACAAAAATGTCCTCGGTGAGGATAAATAAATAAATAATCACACACTTTATGGAGAGGTTCCCACCCCCTACCCCCCATCGCACCCCTGCCACTTCAAATACCCACCTGGCCCCATACGTAGTTATTACGATAGAGAAAAGTTATAGATCCCTTTGTAAAAGTTATAAAGGTACAGTAGAAATGTTACTTCCATATCTCAAACCCATGCCTTTCCCCAACATACTGCAAACTCAGTAAAAATTGTCCAATTCATTAAATTCCACTTGTGGGAATATATTCCATAAAAATAATTCAAATAAAAAGGAAAAGCTATGTGTACAACTATTGTACAAAAATATATTTATACAAGGATTATCTAAATAGTGAAATCTGAAACTCAAAATGCCCAACAATTGCATGAATTCTAATAAATCAATTTATTCATTCCTATAGAGTATTTACTGAATACATATTTATGAGCAACATTGTAACAAATGGATAATTAGCAGAAGAGGAGGGCATCAAGAGACGTAGGGGTTCATGTATTCAAGAAAAATTTATTGAGCATCTTCTAAGGACTGCACATAGTGCTACAGATACAAAGGGGAACAAGACATTCCTTCAAAGTAAGCATAGCCTGAGGATAAAAGGACTGTGGAAAGTGGTAAAATCATCATTAAGATGAAAATGAGATTTTTTGTGTGTGTATATTCTGAGAAGTTTTAGAATTGTTTTTCTTTAGAATTGTTTAAATATTTAAGTTGGGCCCTAGCTGCTGTGGCTCAGTGGATTGAGTGCCGGCCTGTGAACCAAAAGATTGCCAGTTTGATTCCCAATCAGGACACATGCCTGAGTTGTGGATCAGGTCCCCTGGTTGTGGGGGCGTGAGAGAAGCAACTGATCTCGATGTTTCTCTCGCAAATCGATATTTCTTCCCCTCTCTTTCTCCCTCCCTTTCTCTCTCTCTAAAAATAAATAAATAAAATCTAAAAATAAAAAGAAGAAATATTTAACTTGATTTTAAAATTTAACTTAGCAAATACAGACTCACTTTTACCTTCAAAAATAGGCAGAGATATATAACTGTCATCAGGAGCTTAAGTCTAGTAAGAATGAAATAGGTTAGATAATTGGAATCCACAGATGACCTCTAAAACTCACTTTAGCCAAGTTTTAAAACATCCTTATCTATCCCACTCCCTCAGGATGTCACAAAAAAAGGAACAGAATGAAATAGCAGAATGAGCACTGAACCAGGCTTCCCGGTTCTATTACTTGCTAACTACAGCGAACCAGGTGTCAGAGCTGGGCTGGACTTCAGAGATCATTTCCTGCAACATCAGACAGGAAAGAAGAATATAATGAGTAAAAGTCACTAGAATAGGATACAGAGCAAAGTAAGCAGCAGTTTCAGTTAACCTCAGTTACATAATGTCCCTCACAAGGCCACTGTGAGTAAAAAAACGACAGCAGATAGGCAAGCATGAATGGTGAAACCATGAGCAAAAAAGATGTATTATCCTCAGAACCTGGGGGAGGGCCTCATGATAGACTCAGGAGGCTGGCCAGGTTGCTGCCTGCCCTCTACCTATAGCTCACTTCTTATCTTGGTCTAGCCACTGCGGCTTCTTCATTTCCCTCAAAAGTAACAAATCCATTCTTGACTCAATATTTCTGCACTTAATATTCCCAGTGCTGCCCCAAGATCTTTGCCCATCTGGCCCTTTTTGTCACTCAGGCTTAACTCACTGGTACCTCTTCAGTAATGCCTTCCCTGGCCACTCAATCTAATGGCACCCTCATCACTCTATCGAATTATCTTATTTTTGTCATAGCGCTCCCCTAACTATGTTATTCATTTTTATTTGTTGCTAGTTTCCCTGTATAGAACATAACCTTCATTAAGGAAAAGATGTGTTTCTCTCTATTGGAAAAAACTATCCAAAACTTGGAAACAAACAAAAGAAATTACTGGGCATACTTTCAGCTTTAGTGCTGGGCACTGTCTAGAACATGAGACCAGTAATTTTTTCTGTAAAGGACTGTATAGTAAATATTTAGGCATTGTAGACCAAAAAAAGCAAAATTGAGGCCATTTATTATATAAGTACTTAGATAACAAGAAAACAATTTCCATAATTTTTAAAATTATAGCATTCAAACTAAAATAATAATTGGATACAATTTTGTAATATGGGTCTACTAATGAGAAGGATGAAATTCTTTTCGGGAGCACATTTTGCTTAGTTGGGGTTCAACGTATCATCAAAATCATTTGTAAATATTCATCAGTTAATGCTCACCTGCAATAACCTTTGTATGTACCCTATGTCTTTTCATACCAATAGATGCTGCCAAATACTGATATCAGTCCATGATATGTGATTCAATTCAGCATATTCATTGCTTGGAAAACATTTATAAAATTCTATTAGATTCTTCCTCAAAAATCATAATAAAACTTTACCACTGCTAAGCCATCAAAATACCATGTGGTAGAGCAAATCAAGATATTCAACTTACATTTCTGGCAAAAACAAAACAAAACATGGAACTGGTGATGCTTAGGTTTATGATAGTGAATAAAGTCAACTGTTGACACTATTAGTTTAATGACACATGATAAATTGAAATATTTTCTGCAAAATACTTTCTGCAATAAATAAGTATATGCTTTAAATATGTTACATTTTCACAAACCTTGTAAATTTGTTGAACTAAGCCTTTTTTCAGCTCCACATATTTTTTAATTGATTTTAATTAGCTTTGTAGAAGCTAATTCTCCACTCACTTCAAATTCAGCACTGATTTGATAAACAACTGGATGATTGGTAATATGGACTCATCAAGAGCAAAGAAAATCTACTTGAAATAATTTGTCTTGTTTCTTAATTGGCTATTACATCACTCTTGTTAGGAAAATAAAAACAATAAAATAAAATCAATCCCATGGGCAAAAAGGCCCCCTCCCTGCAAATATAGAAGAGTAAGAAAACATAACTATTATTCAGTAAGCACTAACAGATTACATGCATGTAAAGGTAGCCTAGAAGTTAGGACTCAAATATAAATGTCACATAATTTATACAGTTAAGCAGAAGACAGAATAATATTTCCTAAAAAAACAAAGGTCTACACCTGTTGATAATTTCCTGTATTTCTTCAAAGAGACCCTTGTTTACATACATAGAGGCCATTTTGCTCACAGCCTTGGAAAATCTTTACACTGTGAAAACTGGAGACTGGGCTTAATCCTGAGAGAGATCAGAATCTTTATTCTAAAGGTTAGAGTCAGGGCTTAGATTTACTATGCCTCCAAGAAAACAGTCTAAGAAAAGGAGAGAAGATAAATGGTTTCTTTGCCCTTAATAAATGGAGAAAATCAATTTCATTTACCCTTAAACTCCCAGTGTCCTCAACTCTCCAAGTAAATGTTCTCACTAAAAGACAAAGAGGCTTATGCAAATTTATTTTCCTTGGACATATTCCTTCAGCTGCTACAAATCAAACATTTCTTTGCAGCTGGGTGTACCAGGGAATACTAATGAATTCCCTTTTAGCAATTTTTAAAATTTTACAGTATTATATTAGTTTCAGTGCACAACATAGTGATTAGACATTTATATAACTTACTAAATGATTGCCCCAATAAGTCTAGTACCATTGACACTATACATAGCTATTAAATATTATTGACTTTGCATCCAATCCCTATGGCTGATTTTATAACTGGCAATTTTTACATCTTAATCCCTTCCAGTTTTCACCCCACCTCCCAACTACCATCCAGTCTCTCAACCATCAAAATGTTCTCTGTATCTATGAGTTAATTTCTGTTTTATTCATTTCTTTTCTCTTTTAGATTCCACATATAAAAGAAATCATATAGGAGGACCTCCAGTCAAGATGGAAGTATAGGTAAACATGCTTCATCTCTTTGCACAACTACAGAAAAAAATTCAACTAGACCTCAAAACAAATGCCACCCAGAACCATCAAAAAATCAAGTTGTATGGAAATCTGACAACCAAGGATTTAAAGATGCCACATTCATCCACATGGGTAGAGTGGGGAGAAGCAGAGATGGGCAGAGAGGCTCAAGATGAAGTATAGAGTGGAGAGGCAGCAGAACTAGTGGTCCCACACTCACTTGTGGAATATAAAAATCAGGAGGGATACCTGGGAGGCCAGGGATCTCAGCCCCAGGCCAGAACACCAGAAAAAGAACTAAACAAAACAGATACAACCCACCTACCAGATGCAGACTTCAAAATACTGGTGATCAGTGTGTTCAAAGAGCTCACTGAGTATGGCATCAACGTACTCAATGACCCAGATGGAAATGAAGGTTACATTAAGTGAAATAAAGAAAAATCTACAAGGAACCAATAGTGGAGGAGATGAAGTCAATATTCAAAGCAGTGATATGGAACATATGGAAGAAATAAGCATTCGATCAGAACAGCAAGAAGAAAAAATAATTCAAAAATGAGAATAGTATAAGGAGCCTCTGGGACATCTCCAAACATAGCAACATCTGAATCATAGGGATGCCAGAAGGAGAAGTGGAAGAGCAAGGAATTGAAAACTTACTGGGAAAAAAATAATGAAAGAACATTTCCCTAATTTGGTGACAGAGATACACATACAATTCCAAGAAGCACAGAGAGTCCCAAACAAGTTGGACCCAAAGAGGACCACACCAAGACACATCATAATTAAAATGCCAAAGGTTAAAGATAAAGAGAGAATCTTAAAAGCATCAAGAGAAAGGCAGAGAGTTACATTCAAAGAAGTTCCCATCAGACTTTCAGCTGATTTCTCAAAAGAAACTTTGCAGGCAAGAAGTATTCAAAGTGATGAAAAACAAGGACCTACAACCTAGATTACTCTATCCAGCAAAGCTCTCATTTAGAATGGAACACCAGATAAAGTGTTTTTCAGACAAGGTAAAGCTAAAGGAATATATCATCACCAAGACATTATTACAAGAAATGTTAAAGAGATATAAGTAAAAGAAGAAGATCAAAACTATGAACATTAAAATGACAACAAACTCACATCTATCAACAAGTGAATCTAAAAAACAAAAACAAACTAAGCAAACAACTGGAACAGGAACAGAATCATAGATAAGGAGATCATTTAGGGGGTTATCAGCTGGGTGGGGGAAAGAGGAGATTGGGGGAAAAGGTACAGGGACTAAAAAGCTTAAATTGGTAGGTACAAAACAGACAAGGGCATGTTAAGAATAGCGTAGGAAATGGAGAAGCAATGGAGAAGCCAAAGAACTTATAAGCACGACCCATGGACATGAGCTAAGGGTGGGGATTGGTAGAGGGAAGGGGGTATGGGGCAGATGGGAGCAAAAGGGGAAAAATTGGGACAACTCTAAAAGCATAATCAATAATGTATACTTAAAACAAACAAACAAACAAACAAATAAATAAAGTGGAATACAGCCCTGGCTGGTGTGATTCAATTGATTCAGTGCCAACCTGTGGACCAAAAGTTCGCTGGTTCAAATCCTGGTCAGGACACATTCCTAAGTTTCAGGTCAGGTCCCCAGTTGGGGGTGTGTGAGAGGCAACCAGTTGACATGATATTTCCCTTGCACACTGAATGTTTCTCTCCCTACTTTCCCCTTTCTCTAAAATTAAGTAAAATCTTTAAAATATAAAATAAAATAAAATGGAGTGCAGAGGCTAGATGATGGAGCACTCACATACTATCACTGGGTGTCAATTACATACCCCAACAGGAAGAGAGTGTACCTAACATTTCCAAGGGTATACAAGTCCAGCCTACAGGAATTGTTGCAGTTCAGCCAATGGGAACACATCACCACCCTGAATTTTGGCTTTTCTCCATTGGTCTTTCTTTTAAAGCACCCCCTCCCAATTTCCTCCTTTTCCTCTATAATGTTCCTTTCCTTTGTCTGCCGGGCTTGCCTATAGTTTTTGCTATAGCATGCATGAACCAAATTACAATTCTCTGCTACGGCTGAATAAAACTATTTTTTGATGATAAAACAACTGTTCTTTTTTAAAATAACATTAGAAAAATGTGGTGATTGCTGGAGGGAGGTGAGTATAAGGGGACTAAATGGTAATGGGAAAAATACAATAAAAATTAAATTAAAAAATTATAAAAAGATAAACTGGACTATATTAAAATTAAGAACTTCTATACACTGAAAGATTTTAAAAGAACAAAGAGAATAAAAGGGCAAACTACAGAGTGGAAAAAGGTATCTGCATTAGATTTCTCTAACAAAAGAATCATATCCAGAATATACAAAAAACTACAAATAGTGAAAAGACAATCATATGGAAAGATGGACCAATGAGTTCATCAGACAAGTCACAAAAGAAGGTAACCAATAGACATGAAAAGGTACCTGGACTTCACTAGCCATCATGATAATGCAAACAAAAGCTGCAATGAGATACCACTACATATACACAAGAATAGCTGAAATGAAAAAGATTGACAACATCAAGAGTTGACAAGGAAGTAGAGAAACCAGATCTCTCGTATACTCTTACTGTTGTGGGAACATGAACTGTTACAATCTCTTTGGAAAATATACAGGGAATATCTACTAAAGCTGAACATACGCATGCCCTATGACTCAGCAGTTCTACTGCTAGTATCTACCCAATAGAAATACATGTACCTCAGTGGAAAAATTTATTTTTAAAATGCAAAGGAAAGATAAACACCAATTTAGGATAGTGGTTACTTCTGGGCAGAGAAGGTAAAGAAAGAGGGAGAGAAGGGAATGAGATTAAGAAGCATATAAAAGTCTCAACTTTATCTGAAATATTAGTTTTCTTAAAAGAAAATTGAAGTAAATGTAGTAAAATATTAAGATTTGATAAAGCTGTATGAGAGAAATGTGTGTGTTTGTTGTAGTATTCTTTATAATTTCCTATATGCCTAAAGATTTCATAAAGAAATTATTTTAATTGTGTTGAAAAATAAAGATTCAGAGTATGTTTAGAAACCATTAATTTTTTTAAAAGATTGTAATACAAATATACAATATAATGCCAGTATTGTGAATGTAAACATACCACATATACATACACATGGGTTGATACGATGCAATGAAACTGGCACTATATCTCTGTGGTATTCCTTTCCAAAATGCATAACCCCAGTCTAATCATCAGAAAACATCAGAAAAATCCCCACTGAAGGACATTCTACAAAATACCCGACCAGTGTCACAAAGCTGTCAAAGTCATCAAAAACAAGGATCTGAAAAATTGTCACAGCCAAGAGAAGCTTAAGAAGACATGACAGCTAAAGGCAAAATGTGATCCTGGATGGGATCCTGGAATAGAAAAAAGGACATAAAGTAAAAACTAAGGAAATCTGAATAAAGTATGGGCTTTAGTTAATATATCAATATTGGTTCATTAATTGTAATAAATGAACCACACCAATGTAAGATGTTAATAATAAGGGAAATTGGGTATGGGGTATATGGAAAATGTACAATAGTTACAAATTTTCTGTAATTAAAAAATGTTCTAAAATTAAAAGTTTACTTCCTCACTTGATCTTAGCCAAAAGGCCGAGGAGCATTAAAAGTTAATTTTTTTTAAAGTCAATTAATTTACCCAATTCATACAGATAATACCCAATACCCAGAGTTCAAGACCAACCCAAATGACCTCAAACCATGTGCTATTCCCACGATACCCTCCCAACTTCCCTCTCTTTAGGATCATATAGGTATGACTAAAACAAGTTCTTGAGGGCAGAGAAAAAAATAGTTTCCCCCTAACACCATTAATATTCAGTAAACCAGCTTAAGGTAACTACTCACAGAAAGTCACCGACACCTAAAGAATCTGAGATTTGATCGGGTCCGAACTACCTACGATAAAGCCATCTATACCTCACGCTCCTCAGCGAGACCCCTTAGCCTCTGGGCTTAGGGCCACTCAGTTCTGCAAGGGTCCTGTGCTGCCATCTACCGGTAGCTAGTAAGCGTTGACCTCCCCTGCTGTAGCTGAGGAACCAGTGGAGAGTGGGGAAATTGGAGAGAAGACTCAAAACGTTAATTAAATTACAGAACGTCTTTAAGTGTTACAAAGTTCACTCAACATTCGTTCAAGGCAAAGGCCTTACTTTTCTTGAGAGCTTTCAGGCTCTCCTATCTCCGTATTAAAACTTAGACTCCTAAAATTCTGGCCTCCCAGGTACAGAGCTGACCTCCCAACTCCCAGAACTTCAGAAACCTGTCAACCTCACAAACCTGAGACCCCACCGCCCAGATTTTCACACACCCCTGAGACTCCTTGCATACCACCTGGCAAACATTGCAGACCTCCCCCACTGGAACAAATGCGCGCGCTAACCCAGACCTCCCCACAAAGAGGTTCAAGTTCCGCATGAAGCTCACACCAACGCGAAAGTCTGGGGAGAGCCCGGGTAAGGCTCGGGGACTTCAGGCTAGCGCTCTGGCTCTGGCTCCGCCCCCCCGCCCCCTCCCCCGCCGTGAACTGGCCAGCCCAGGCCCACATCCCTTGGGTTAAGGCCCCGCCCCTCCAGACCTGTCATCACAGAAGCCGCACGTGGCCGGGGTGGGCCCTCAGGAGACCTGCAGCAATCACTTTGTCTCCCCTGCCATCCATTGGGGCCGCTGCCGCCAATCAGACCCCCCGGATCCGGGCTGGATCGCGAGCGCCTGGGTGAGGCCAGCGGGAGAAGCGGGGAGCGGGTGGAGAGGCTCTAAGATGGGGCTAGTTTTGGAACGCGGCCTGGCACCGGTTCTGCCAGGCTGGAATTCTAGGGGGCGGGTCCTAGTGAAAGGCGGAGAGACCAAAACGGAGCAGAGATCAGGGGTGGGGCCAGGAACAAGCTGAAGATCCTGGGGAGACGCTGAAAAGACGAGAAGGGGCGGAGCCCGAGAGGGGCGTGGTCTGGGCTACAGGGGAGGACCCCGAGGAATTTAAGAAACTAAGAAAGGGGATGAACCCGGGGGAAGGTGGTAGGTGGGACAAGGGAGAGGGTGGGTCCGGGAGTTGCGGGGGCGGGGCTCGGACCTAAGGGGCGAGGTTTGCAGGCGGAGGCTGCTGCTAGGGCCGCTTGGTAACTGCACCAGTCCACTACCTCCCCAGGTGCAACGGAATTCACGGAACTACAGGTGTGGGGCGGGTTGCGGGTGGATGAAGGGACAAGGACGGGGGTACGCTTGCGCAGACATGAAGATGTGGGGGACACATTAGGGAAGGAGAAGATATGTAGACTGCTGGGGGGAGGAGGAAGAAAGAGTTGGGGGAGGAGTTGGGAGCTCAATATGTGGGCAAGGAGGTGCACTCTTTAGAGGCTCTTGTGGGGGAGGGGCGGGAGTGCTTTGTAGGGGTGGAAGGTACTAATTGAAGAGGTGAGGTCCCTCTCTGATGTGGAGGGTTGGAAGCGATACCTGAGGGGGAGGGGATCCGAAGGCACTTGGGCGAACGTGGTGCTGTGTGATGGAGGGCTGGTGGTCCACAGTGTGGGAGCGACGGAGGGACTGGGAAAAGAAGGTACGGGGCTGTGGGCACTGTATGAGGGGACGGATTTGTAGGCCCCATTTGATGGGGGAGAACTCCTAGTGTTTTGAGAAAGTAGTAGTCTGGGGGCATTGTAGAGACACCAGGAAGATGTTTGTGTACTGTATTGTAGGAGTGAGGGTGATGAAGTGAGTGGGGTGAGGAACCCGGTCTTGTAGTACTCCTGGCTCCTCAACCGCTAACTCCACCTTCTGGCCTCAGCACTGCTAGAGAGGAGCCAGGCCCTTCTTGCCACCAGGGCTTGTGTAGTAGGACTGTCTCCTCAGTCTGCCTTAGATCTGCCTGGCTGAGACTGGGGTTTCTTCTACCTGGTGTCTCTGGAGACCCTTCCCCCATTTGGTTCTGTTAACCCCCCCCACTCTAGTTCCTCTTCCTCCCAGAAGATTGCCTTGGTCCCTGTCTTCCCCCTCCCCCCACCTTTTGCCCTGCCCTTATGCTCTGGGTGTGCTCATTTCCCACTTCCTTCCTTGCCCTGGGGCCTGGCCTGGTCCTTGCCCTAGGAGCTGTGCCCTGCCCCAGACTTTGTACTCAAAGTCCAGAGACCCTACTAATCAGCAGCAAGGCTCAGACCCCACCCACCACTACTATCGAAGTCTCTCCCACCAGACCCCCAGGTGACTGGTAGTCATATTTTTACCACTTGCAAGAAACTGATTTTCCCCACCTTTTTCCTTCTAGATGAGGAGTCCTAGGGCCCTCAAAAATTCTGGACTTCTGTGGGAAGAAGGATATAGTGAGGAGTATTGACGGTTTTTAATCTATGTTTCGAGAGGTGGGCCATGATTATAGGCTGAAGTAGGGAAGGGATGTGAGGTTCCAGCTTCAACTGGGAGAGGAAGGTAGAATGGCTTCCCACAGTCCTGGCTTGGAAGCTGACCATCAGCACTGAGACTAGAGCCTAGTCCTTTTGGGGTCTCCTCTGGTTCCCTGAGGGGACTTGATATAGTGCCAGAGTTGTTTTTGCTTCTGAGCTGACCAGGAGAGGGTGGGAAAGGCCTGTTTTCCACACATTGGCTGAATGAGTGTGACAGTGTAGCTGAAAGGGGCCCCAAGCCAGTCTCTGCTAGCTGAGAGACTGGCTAGGGAGGGAGGGGGTTCTGAGGCCAGACAAAGCCGTGGGGTAGGGTGGGGTAAAGGAGGGCAGGCTGATGCCTTTTGAGGAGGAGCTGATTGCTATAGCAACACAGCTTCCCAGACTGTCAGAGAGGCGGGCCTAGGGCAGACTCACTCCAGCTTCCTCCGGATTGAAGCATTTGTGTGAGTGGGTGGGGCATAAAGAGAAAGGGCATTAGTTTTCTGTGCTTAGGCTGTAGTATATAACCTTTCTGGTTCAGTACAGGCTGCAGGGCATTCAGATGCTTGGATCTGTCTTCTGAAAATGGATATGCATGAACGATAGCTGTTAGAATTATAGCAGTGTAATTCTAAAAGTCCTAGGTGGTTATCATTTATGCAAACCCCTCATTTTACAGATTTGGAAATTTACCACCAGAGACTGATTTTCTCCAGATTTCATAGTAACAGGAGTTAGGACCCAGATCTCCTGATTGCTGTTCACTTAGCCCAGGGCTAGCTGCTTCCTTCAGCCAATGTATATTGAGCACCTATTATGTGCCAGGCACTTTATGTTGATTATGGGAATACCAGCATAAACAAAACAAAGTTGTTGCTCTCAGTGGAGTTTCCATTTTAATAGGGGGAGAAAGAAAAGTGTGTGTGTGTTGTGAGGGAGGCAGGGTCAGCTGTTGATAATGGCTATAAAAAAAATAAACAGGGTAAGAGTTAGGGCAGCTATGTAAGGCCCTTGATTATACCATGCTGCCTTTCTAGGGCAAACTGAGGCTTAGAACTTCTTTGATCTTTCTCTCTGAACTATTGCCCCCTGACCTTTGCAAGTTACCAAGGTCTGGGCCTATGGTAGTGGCACTAAGAGACAACAAGGTAGGGTCATCAAAATATTATTCCTTCTTGATAGTGTTCTGTGTCTACCAGATAGCTTACACTAAGGCATCTAGATACACTGGTACTCTGCAATTTCGTCCAGGGTGTTGAAAGTTTCTTTACTCGTTTTTCTTACCATTAGGGAACCAGCAAGGAAGTCAGTCCGCAACAACTGGGTTCTTTTTCAGGGTTTTTCCTTGGGCTGAGGTGAAGAGAAGGTAGAGGAACTAACAAACTTGCTTGTCCTTCCTAAGCCTAGGGCACAAGGAGGAAGTAGGAGGAGGGGAGACTCTTTTTACTGTCCAGTGACAACCGCAGGATCCTTGGAGCCCACAGCACAGAAACAAGGACCTTGGGCCTTCTGTGGCCTTTGAACTATAGCAGAACAGATTCCCACCCCCCACCACCCCCGCTTCTGTAGGCACAACCAGGCAGCTTCGCTGGTTGATGTTAATCCAGGGTCTCCCTCTTCTGGTTCTGTGTTCACCTGCTTCTGTGGAAGACTGGGAGAAAAAGCTTCCTAAGTTCCAAATTGTTTGACTTACTGATAATTGTAGACAGAAAGGTAGACAGTGCTGTCTATTTTCTTAGCTTCCCCCAAGAGCAGCCCCTCTGAAATGTTTCTTTTAATGCCTAATCCTTACAGAGGTTTCCATTCTGGTCATTTAAAGAATTGGAGGAAAAGAATTAGGAATCCTGGTTTTGCTGCCACTTAATTTTTGGCTGACTCTGGGCTGGGCCTGGGGCCCAGTGACTCAGGGGGAGGGTGGGGAGTTTCGAGGGATCCGTGAGTCATAGGGGTGAGCTCCATAAGAGTTGGGTATATTTCCCCTACTCTGGGCAGAAGCCTTCCTATCCCACTTCCCATGGTGTTCTGCCTCTCCTTGAACAGGGGCCTAGAATAGAAAGAGAATTGACAGAAGGGATGAAGCCACCTAATCACAGAATGGGAGTTCAGAGACACAGAGAATGATGTTTAGATCCCTGAATTGAAATGTATCCCTGTCTCATGAGCTCTTGGGGCCCCTCTAATGAAGGCAAAAGAATATCAATATAGACTGAGAGAATGAAGAATACCATTTCTCAATGGAAGGAGATAGTATCCCACTTCAGGAGTTTTTCATCTCTTCTGACAAGAAGAAAACTTCCTAGGCTCCAGCAGTTCTCTGTTCTCTGGAGCTCTGGTTTGCAAAGCAGGGAGAGGGGAATGGGAATATTTGGGGTCTGGTGTGGAAAGAGCAGGTGGATTTTGGAGGTTGTCCAGCTGTGTCTATGAAAGCCCCAGAGCGTCTTATTAACCTTCCTCGGAAGGGGAAGGGAGAGGGCGAGGGCGAGGGCGGAGGGAGATGTGGGAAGCCTACGCCCTGCATGGAAAGGGTTAAATTGCTGGGCAGAGAGATGCTTTGGGCTGAGGCAGTCTTGGGGTTAAGGAGGTGGGAGGGGCCACTCTGGGTAGGCCTGCCCCCTTGTGGGCCAATGGGCCTGCATCTCTTGGAGGGGGTGTGCCTTACACTTGAGGTCGTGGGAGGCTGGCCTCCTATGGGCCAATGAGCTTGGTCACTGCCGTGGAGGGCGTAGTCTGAGGGGGGCGTGGCAGCCAGGCCCGCTGAGGTGGGGGTGTTGGGTCGCTGGGCGGGGCGGGCAGCCCCATCAGCTGGTAGGAAATGGCCTGTGAGTCAGAGGGGCAGCAGAGTCGGCAGCGAGGAGCCGGGGCGGCCACGGGGAGGGACAGTCGCGGGGAGGGGCGCAGCAGTGGCTGGGGGGCTGCGGGCGCCAAGGCCCGCTAGTGTTGCACACGAAGCTGAACAGAAAGAGCCTAGCAGTGCAGAGCTCAGCCTGAGCCACCCTTTGTCTGGGTTGGGGGCCCGTGTCGGGGAGGATTGGGGATTCAAAGGGAGGGACGGGACGGAGGGCCTGGAGCAGCGACTGCCGTTGCGGAGCCAATTTGGGAGCGGGGTGAGTGTGTTCAAGGGGGAAAGAGCAAATCTACAAAGCTCCAGTAGGGAATGGGGCCTGTCCCAGGCTGTGGGGAGGAGAGGGTTGAGAAAGGACCTGGTAGGCTAAGCAGGGGGTGGGGGTGGAGTATGTCCAGAACAAGGAATCCAGGAACCAGGGTGAGTCTGCCAGGTTCAGTTTGGAGGAGGTGCTAAGATCTGCTCCCTTTCCACTGAGGGTGTAGGGCTCTAGTCCAGTGGCTACGAGGATGGTGAGAAAGCAGAGGCTAACCTTCTTACTCTCAGCGGGGGTTTATGGGAACAAGCCCCCTAGTGTGTGTGTATGTGTAGGGACAAAATATAGAGCAGCTGGCAGCAGTTCTCCCTGAACAGGATGAAGGTGGTAAACACATGGAGAGGAATTCTCCTTCCTGCCACCCTCCTTGATTAGAGTAGGAATGGATATCTTTAATACTGAAGGGAAGGAGAGAGTGAGCCTGGGAGCTTGTGCCTATACCAACACCCACCTATCCACCTCCCAGGCCTAGCAGGTGTCTGAGGGTACAGACCTCATGGTATTCTGGGACTTGTTGTTTTTGCTGGCCTTGCTCCCTTGGCATGTTGGGAGCTGTAGTCTTTGCCAGCCAAAGTCTGGCACAGCTGTTCGATGCCAGCTGCTGCCCACCCCCTGCACAGAGAGGAGGTTTGGCCTTCCCTTCCCCCACAGTCCTGCTCCATGAGTCAGCTTAAAGCCATGGTCTAGAGCCAGACTGGCTGGGTGGCAGGGAAGTGAGTCTTAGAGCTTCTCATCGACAGGTCAGGAACTGAGAGGGCTCTGGGGTAATGAGCAGGTGCCAGACATGTTAGGGTCAAGTAGGGCATCATGTCATCACCTGGCTTCCCCAGGGCAAGGGCTTGAGAAGCCAATTGGGATGACGTGGAGGTGGAAGTACTAAGGAAAATGCCCTTCCTGAGTCTGAATGGCTTGGATAGAGGAAAGGAGGGGTAGAAAGAGTACAGGTTGTACCCTGTGACAACGCTGCCAGTGGCATTCTGCCCTTTCCTGCCACCTCACCCACCACAGGGAACCAGAATTTTCTTAGGGATCCCAGTTCTAATGAGAACTCGGTGAACTAGGATAGTGTGGGGTGCAATGATTGAAACTTAGTGTAGGAGAACTTTTCAGTCCCTGGGTGCAAATTTCCCCTTTCCCCTTGCACAGCCAACTCTCACCTCTGATATTACTGATTCTTATTCTCCCTATACAGTTAATCTCTCTGCTTCTCTCACTGTGGAAGTTTTTTCTCTGCATTGTCAGGACTGCTGCCCAGATCTCTGGGGCTTACATTCTACTTTTTTGAGCCCTGCTATGTGCTTACCCCTGTGCTTGGAGTTGGACACAGTAGTGGGGCACAGACCTATCCTCAAGAACTCTATGGTCAGTTTAGGAGATGTCTTACCCACAAAATGAGCAGAACTGTCATTGGGTTACAGGAAGTAGTGACACTGCCATAGGTTAGGTCTCAGAGGGGTGAAAGAGATATCTGTGGTCTGGGTGGCCAGAGTAAGCTTTCTGGAAGGAATGACATTTGGCCTAGCCAATGAGGAAGAGTAGGTCTTGGGTAGACAAACAAGGATTTCTTTCTTTCTATTTTTTTTTTAATCCTCACCTGAGGGTATGCCCCTTGATTTTAGAGAGGGAGTGAGAGATGGAGAGAAACAGATCAGCTGTCCCCTGCACACGCCCCAACCGGGGACCAAACCTGCAACCAAGGCATGTGCCCCGACCAGGAATCAAACCTGTGACTCTTCAGTTTGTGGGAGGATGCTCCCGCCAACTGAGCCACACCAGCCAGGGCCAGGAGGCATTTCTTGAAGTGGAAAGGGCATTGTGGATGTCAGGCAGCAAAGGCTATTGCCCAAAAGAGAAGTATTTCCTTCCATGAAGGCAAATGTTCTTCAATTTGATGTTCCTCTTACCCAGTATGTTCTCCCTGAGGGTGGACTAGTTGGTGAAGACCATCTTGTGTTCTGGCAGAAAAGTAGTGGATGGGTTTTTGGGTATTGGTATGTGCCGGATGTGTTTGGGAGGAGTAGAAGGGTACCTCTGGTTGCTTCCAGCTCTCTGACTGCCACTGCCTTATCTCTAGTTTGCAGGGCCTGGGGGAAGAGGAGGGCCTTCTGGCAGTACTGCCCCCCCTCACACACCCTTGTTTATGGTTAGATTTGTTGTCTCTTATTAAAGGGAGAGACTGCCAGGGCAATTAGTAGTTTTAAGGCTGAAGGGCCCTGCTTTGAGATGACCTGAGGTTTGTACACCCGAGGAGTGTTGATGAGGGGTGAGTTTCTGCAAGACCTCTGCCCTCAGGGCTTTGGGGTGGCACTTGTCTCTTTGGAGGTAGACATATGGGAATGAGTTGTGCAACTTGGTGGTCTTGACTTGGAGAGCTGAATTCTTGTCCTGACTACCTCTTAGCTGGTATGGTCTCTTGGATCTTGGGGTATCTCATCCCCACTCCTAGTCAGGGCACAAGTGCCCAAGGTGTTGGCCTATTACATTGAGCCAAGATCTACCTCTCTGTGACTCCCTAGGTAGCCCAGCTCTGCTCCCTGGAACCTTGATCCCAAAACTGCCCCTTCTGTTTCTGAAGAGCTCACCATAAGCAGGGAGGATGTCCTGGGATGTATTTTATTAGCCCACAACTGGAGAGCAGTCTTACCACTGAATGCGAGAATCTTGGCTTACGTCTGTTCTCTCCTCAGGGTCCAGCTGAGCCCAGGAGCTGCACGGAATGGTGGCAGTCACCTTGCCAGTGCAGCGGGCATGGACCAGACTGCAAGCTAGGAGAGCAAGGCATCAGTCAGGAAGAGAGAACACTCAGCTTGGCTTTAGGCCTCTACATCGGGGTGAGTGCCAGGGAGAGGGAGGGGAAGCAGGTCCAGTAAGAAACCTGAGCTAAACATGTGACCCTCTCAGAAACTCTGGAGTGGGCCTCTATATTCCATTAATCCATCTGGGGATTTGGACCCCCCATGAATGTACCCCCATGTATCCTTCAAAGTCGCCTCGTCAGGCCAGGGAAGGATCTGAAACGCAGCTGGGAGGGTGAAAATTCACTGCTTCCTCTGACCACCTTTTCTTCTCTTCTCTTGCACAGATGTCCCCCGGTCCCCCAGCCCAGGCCCAGCATAAAGGCTGTGGGGGTGGACCCCCCTGACCCAAGGGGGGACTTCATGCGCCACGTGCAGGCGGAGCCATCTCCATCCTCAGAGCCAGAGGCTGGCCCTTCACAGCCTGCAGTCAGGCAGGGGGCCCTCCAGGGTGGCCTGCTCATGGGCTACAGCCCAGCAGGAGGGGCGACATCCCCCGGGGTCTACCAGGTATCCATCTTTTCCTCTCCAGCTGGTGCCTCTGAGCCTCATAGGGCCCTGAAACGGCCATCCCCAATTACTGAGGGTCCCCGGGAGCTGAAGAGAGGCCCTGGGCTTGGGGCCAGAGAGGGACAACCCCCTGAAGAACCATCTACTGTGGGGCTATTGGGCCCAGAGGGGCTGGGGCTGGGGCTGGGTGTGGCCAGTCAGCATTTTTGCCATCATGGCCTATGTGTTGTAGAACAGGGAGGTAGCTCCACCTCACCTTGGACTTCAGGGGCCCAGATTACCCCCTGGCCCCCATCAAATGCTTCCTGCAATACTTTGCACACCAGAGACTGGGCTTCCCCAGACCTAGGGGGACAGGGGTCCGTGGGGGAGTCCCCAGGGCGAGCCTCTCCAGGCCAGCTGCACACACTTGACACTGATTTGCACAGTCTTGCACAAATAGGGGGTAAGAGCCCAGTGGCTGGGGTGGGCAATGGGGGCAGCCCCTGGCCTAGGGAGTCCCCTGGCACTGCCAATGGGCACAGTCCCGAGCACACACCCCCTGGCCCTGGACCTCCAGGCCCCTGCCCCACCAAGCGAAGGCTGCTTCCTGCTGGAGAAGCCCTGGATGTCAGCTCTGAGGATGAGGGGCCAGCCCCTCAGAGGCGCCGGGGAACCCTGGGTCACCCTCCTGCTGCCAACAGTTCTGATGCCAAAGTCACACCCTTCTGGAGCCACCTGCTGCCTGGTCCCAAGGAGCCTGTGCTGGTAAGCCAGGAGAGGAGGTAGTCTACATTTATATACCTTACAAAGTCATGACAGTAAGTCTAATAAACATCTCTCACTGTATGTAGTTATGATGATATTATTGATTCTATTTCCTATGCTGTACATTATATCCCTGTGACTTATTTTATAACAGGAAGTTTGTACTTCTTAATCTCCTTCCCTTTTTCTGCCCAACCCCCCACTTCCACCCCTTTGGGAAAAGATCAAGGCCTGGGGGCATGTTCTTATGAGAGCTTGTGATGAGCCCCTGCTTCCCCAAACATACCTGGCCTCCACCCAATATATTTCCCCAATCTGTCCTCTCCATAGGACCCAACAGACTGCAGTCCTATGGGGCGGAGGCTGAAAGGTGCCCGTCGCCTGAAGCTGTAAGTGACCAGCTTCTCTCTCTGCCCTGTCCCTGGAAAATGGGGACAGAAGTCTCTTTCTTACCCCAGCGTAGGGGACCCCCAGGGCAGGATCCCTGGGTAATGGTAAAGGGTGGGCCCTAAGGACATAAGTAGGCATCCCAGAGTACCTGAAGCCAACCCACTGTGTATCCCCTGCTGTACCAGGAGCTCCCTTCGAAGCCTCCGGAAGGGCCCAGACCTGCTGAGCCCCCCCAGTGCCTCCCCTGTTCCTACCCCTGCCATCAGCCGTACCCTGTTGGGCAACTTTGAGGTAGTTACCCTTGAATTCCATAATTGGGGGGGTCTTGGGGAAGTGGGATGGTGGAGTGTGGCTTGGATGGATAAAAAGTTCTGGCATCTCGCCCTGGCTGGTGTGGCTCAGTGGATTGAGTGCTCGCCTGCAAAAGAAAGGGTTGTCAGTTCAATTCCCAGTCAGGGCACATGCCTGGGTTGCAGGCCAAGTCCCCAGTAGGGGGCACATGAGAGGCAACCACACATTGATGTTCCTCTCCCTCCATTCCCCTCTCTCTAAAAAGAAATAAAATCTTTAAAATCTCTTTCACAGTGTGTTTCCCCCTATCCCCTCAGGAATCAGTACTTCGAGGACGCTTTGCACCATCTGGCCACATTGAGGGCTTCACTGCAGAGATTGGAGCTAGCGGATCCTACTGTCCTCAGCATGTCACGCTGCCTGTCACTGTCACCTTCTTTGATGTTTCTGAGCAAAATGCCCCAGCCCCCTTTCTGGTATGATCTGATTTCAACCCAAAATCAGCTGTTGAGGAGGATGAGGGATTAAGGGCAAGAGGTATGCTTTAGGTATTCCTCACCTAGAAGAGAGTCAAGGTGGTGGAGAGAACTCTAGTTGGGGACAGGGCCCAGGTCCCAGGATGAGTATTCAGGGCTCTCCCAGTGCCTACCTTGGCTGATGGCTCCATGGCCTTCCCAGGGCGTCGTGGACCTGAACCCCCTGGGGAGGAAGGGTTACAGCGTGCCCAAGGTGGGCACCATCCAAGTGGTGAGTTTTCCCTGAGGGAGAGTGGGAGTGGGGAGAGGAAAACAACCCCCAGGCCCTACCAACCTTGCCTGTCCTGCCCCCAGACCTTATTTAACCCCAACCAGACTGTGGTGAAGATGTTTCTTGTGACCTTTGACTTCTCGGACATGCCTGCTGCCCACATGACCTTCTTGCGCCATCGCCTCTTTTTGGTGCCTGTGGGTGAGGAGGGAAATGCTAGCCCCACCCACCGCCTCCTCTGCTACTTGCTGCACCTCAGGTGAGGACAGGGCCCAGGGACAGCTTGGAAGGCCCAGGTATCCTTTCACAAACCCAGGTGTCCCTTCTCAGAATAGGATTTCTCCTTGCTTCTCTATTACCTGGATTCTTATTTTGATCACCCTATTCTCCCTCAGGTTCCGGAGCTCCCGCTCAGGCCGCTTAAGCCTGCATGGAGATATCCGCCTGCTTTTTTCCCGCCGGAGCCTGGAACTAGACACAGGGCTCCCCTACGAACTGCAGGCTGTGACCGAGGCCCCTCACAATCCACGTTATTCACCTTTGCCCTGATTGCCAGTGCCCTAAACCCATGTGGGCCAAGGACCAGCCCATCCTACTCTATCCTGGACAAACACGTGGAGCGGTGGCGAGAGACCGTTCAAGCTTGAATTAAAGCCCTCGCCATGCTTATGCCCAAATTGATTATTTGGGTATTTAAAGCTTCTGATCCTTACCACAATCTGCCCCACTGTGGGTTCTCCACGTGCCTGCTCCCTCCTTTGGAATTCCCAGGCCAGCTTAGGTAGTGGAGAGGAACTATAGCTACCCCGAAGTTGTCCCAAGTTCCCAGGCAAGTCATGCCAGCGTTGCCTCCCTGTCCTGGGCAGGGGCCATTTATTATTTTATTTATTTTTAATTTATAATTTATTCAGATTGGATTGCCTTGGTAACCTCCCAAACCTGACAATTAGCATTGGTCCTCCTACTTTTCCACTCAGATGTTGTTCCGACTTCAGGAGATCAAGAGGCTGATGTGGGGGCTGAGGGAGAATGCCCTCCCTCAGCTGAGGACAGAGGTTATCCCAGAAGGACTGAGTCACTAGCCAAACACTCAACTTCTCCTGTCCTTCCCGTTTTTTTTTTTTCTTCAATTCCCCTACTCTCTGACCCCTCTCTGAAAGCCAACTTATATATGTGTATGTGTATGTACACAAGCTTGTGTGTGTGATATGTGTGTGAGAAAGAGAGCGTGCATGCATGTGCACACACATAGGGGTTAACCACCCCTCATCTAGGGCTCCAGATTCCAGTTGTTCCTTTCCTGCTTGTGTCTCCTTGCTTTGGGGTCCTGACTGAGGAAGGTGTTCAGGGGGCAGAGTCAGGGCCAAGGACCGGGGTGCTTCCTCTCACCTGGCCAGACTCTGACCCACCTACCTCAGCTGGGGTGAAGGGCACCCGTCAAACTCAATCATGTGGTTCCCAACTGCCCATATCCCACTCCAGACTCTGACCCAGTCTTATCCCTGACTCCTGAGGCTGGGCTGAGGGGAACAAGCATTTGCTGAAACTTGAAAGAAAAAAAAAAAAAAAACACAGGAAAAAAAATGTACCTGGTACTTTTTTTTTTTTTTTTTAAAGAAAAGAAAAAGGAAAATGAAAGAAAATAAATTCTTGTTCAGAAACTTGAGCTAAGCCCTACTTTTTCTGTTGGGGACAGCATGGGATTGGGGATGGAGGGCCAAATTGGAGCTGGAACTCTGCCTTTCTTTTGGAAAAGGGGCCTGAGGCCATAAAGTCTTAGACAAAGTCCTTCTGAGTCTCACAGTCTGGTCTTGCTCTTTTCAGATAATGGGGTTGGGTGGCAGGAAGGTTCAGCCCTAAAAGGTGAACTTTCTGTGAACATGAATTCTTATACCAGTTCTGTTAATGATTTAGCCCCTCTGAGCTTCAGTGCCCTGATATGTAAAATGAGGGTGGCAATGCAAATCTCTGAAAGGGTATGCCAGAGCATCAGAGATATGTGTAGGGTGACAGGCTCCAGACAAGACTGAACTTTGGGACTGTACAGCACTCTGCAAGGGTACCAGATGTGATAATCCCTGACTCAGAAAAGGTAGAAAAAGCTGTTGTGCCTTGGGAAAAAGAGGGAAGGGGGAAATCAGTCCAATCACGGGGCAATGTTAGGTCCAGTCTCCATGGCAACGATAATAGGGTCAGTCCTCAGTGGGAGGGCTGGGTGTAACAGCAGGACTGCCAGAGAATGTCACTATGGCAACCATGGGTACGAGTAAGTTCCAAAACCCTGGTCGCTATGGTGACAGATGGGCGTGGTTATAAGCCCAGAAGGGTAAACTAGTCTGTCGTGTGGGGGGTAAGAACTGTGGGAGGTATTTCTGGGCTATCAGCACACAGAAAATAGTCTCCATTTTGGTCACCCGGTCAGGGATTTTGAGCTTGATCAGCGAGAACCGGAACAAGCTCCACCCTCGGACCCTCTCTCGATGGTTCGCGTTTCCCAGGGAACAGTTTGATGAACGCTTCTGCCCACTAACGCTGATTGGCTGAATGTGAATAGAGTGGAAGGAGAAAAGAGACGGCCGGAAATACATCTGGGGGAGTGAAAATACAAGAGGAAAAAAGGTTTAGGTCCGAACTTCTGGGGCGACCGCTCTGCACCGCGTCTCGTTGGTTCCGGAGGTCATTGCGGCCGTGGGAAATGCTGGCGCGCGCGGCGCGGGGCACTGGGGCCCTGTTGCTGAGGGTAGGAGAAAGGCATTCTTCTCCAAGGGTCGGGCTAGAGATCACCTGGGTCCTCAGCCAGGAAAGAGAGGGATTATAAATTATGGTAGAGAACTGGGGTCAGAGGTCATGGTCCCCATGTGAGCCTCTCTCCGAGGACCCTGTAGGGTCGAGGTTTAGGAAGATGCCTCCAGGACAGGCGCCTGGAGGGGTGAGGTGGTCCTCCGGCTGTCATCTCTGCTAACCCGCGTCTTCCCTTCAGGGTTCCGTGCAGGCTTCTGGCAGCGCTCCGCGCCGCGCCTCCTCAGGATTGCCCCGAAACACAGTGGTATTGTTTGTGCCGCAACAGGAGGCTTGGGTGGTGGAGCGAATGGGCCGATTTCACCGGATCCTGGAGCCTGTAAGAACCTATTCTGCCCACCCGGGGCCAGCCTGATTCCGATTCCCTTAGGACATGGGGAGGGGGAGTAATGATGCTACCTCCCTGGGGCCTGCCCTTACCTTTAACTTGCAACTCCCTGGGCCAGACCAGGCAGGGTCCAGGCTGTTGACCGTCGTACCCATGTTCCCGCCTTTTCCGACAGCCCACATTCCCCATTGTTGGGACTTTCCCCTACGGACTCTTAGCTCCATCAGTCTGCACGAAGCTCAGCTGTTCCCTTGATTCTCCCATCCATTCAGAGGCCCAGCCTCACATCCCTAATCTCTTGGGTTTCCCTACTATTGACACCCACGGCCTTCTTTTCTTCTGGGCATGCTCCATACATTGATTCCCTACCCACTCCAGGCGTAGCTTAGATACTAACCTTACCACCTTATAGCCCCCATCCTTCTGAAGACCCATGACTTTTCTTCCCAGGGCTTGAACATTCTCATCCCTGTGTTAGACCGGATCCGATACGTGCAAAGCCTCAAGGAAATTGTCATCAACGTGCCTGAGCAGTCAGCTGTGACTCTTGGTGAGGGGTGTAGTGTGACTTGGGTGCTCTGAGGCCATTAGGATGTGGTTGCTGGAGATCCAGAGCTTAGGAGAAAAAGCTGATTGGGACTTGGAGGCCTGACCTTCCTCCCTTTCTCTCCTGCTCCCACATTGCAGACAATGTAACTCTGCAAATTGATGGAGTCCTTTACCTGCGCATCATGGATCCTTACAAGGTACCTTTCTTCTGCTTTATTCAGTTCCTGAGTTGCTCTCCTCACTGAAATTCTGCACCCAAGATTCCTACGCTATTCATACTCCTTTCAGGCCAGCTATGGTGTGGAGGACCCTGAGTATGCTGTCACCCAGCTAGCCCAGACGACCATGAGATCAGAGCTTGGCAAACTGTCTCTGGACAAAGTCTTCCGGGTAAGGGGATCTGAACCAGAGTTAGGGTTTGAAGACACAGGCTTGGCACTCTTCAGTCTTTTCTGGGGGTCAAAATCAGTCATAGGCCCTTCTCAGCTTAGACCCCTGATGTATGTAGATTGAGACTTACACCTCTTCTACACCTCTCTTCCTCCAGGAGCGGGAATCCTTGAATGCTAGCATTGTGGATGCCATCAACCAGGCAGCTGACTGCTGGGGCATCCGCTGCCTCCGTTATGAGATCAAGGATATCCATGTACCACCTCGGGTGAAAGAATCCATGCAGATGCAGGTGGGGGCCAGGGAGGACTTCCGATGCTCTAATTGCATTAGAACCTAGACTCCCTTCCCTATTGTAATGGGTACAGTTGCAGGTCTGTATAAGAGTTTTACTCTGGTTTCTTGTTGATTGGGGTTGCTGGGGCCTTCCAGGTGGAGGCAGAGCGGCGGAAACGGGCCACAGTTTTAGAGTCTGAGGGGACCCGAGAGTCAGCCATCAATGTGGCAGAAGGGAAGAAGCAGGCACAGATCCTGGCCTCTGAGGCAGAAAAGGCTGAACAAATAAATCAGGCAGCAGGTCAGCAGAACCTGAGGGAGAAGCAGGGTGTTTGAGGGTTGGTGCTAAGACAGGAGCTTGGGGGTACCCTGACCTCATGGGTCAAATTCTATCTCTTCCAGGTGAAGCCAGTGCAGTTCTGGCCAAGGCCAAGGCTAAAGCCGAAGCTATTCGCATCCTGGCTGCAGCTCTGACGCAACATGTGAGAGACCCCTCAGTGGGAGTGAGGGACAGAAATTGACAGTGGAAGAGGTTCTCTTATCTACCCTTGGGAGAAATCACTGCCTTTGTGGGTCCCATTGAGCTAGATCACATGGTCTCTTGTATTGTGATCTGCATATCCTCTTTCCAGGAACCTGACTTTTCCTCTCTACTCTGCCATCCCACCCTACCCCACCCACTCCTCTAAGTCTGTGATCTCTGATTTTATCCCTCCTGTGGCCACAGAATGGAAATGCAGCAGCTTCACTGACCGTGGCTGAGCAGTATGTCAGCGCGTTCTCCAAACTGGCTAAGGACTCCAACACTATCCTGCTGCCCTCCAACCCCGGCGATGTCACCAGTATGGTGGCTCAGGTTAGAGTGCCCTGAGGATTTGGCACAGAGCACCAATGCCAGAGACTGAGACCCTACCCCCACCATCACCATCTATGCACCAAAGGGGTTTTCAGAATGCTCTGAGACTGAGACCTCCCTTCATTCCACGTAGAGAATGAAATTCTAAGGATGAGACACCCCACTCACCTCTGGAGATTGGGAAGCTCTTGAGACTTTTTTTTTTTTTCCCCAGATACCTGTATAGTATTCTGAGAGAGCCCCTGCTCTGGTACTTTGTAAAATTCCTAGAACATGACTCCAAAGCTTAATAAAACTGCCGTTTGAGAGAGGGAGAAAGGAAAAACAAGCTGACTGACCACAGCCCCACCTTCTTTTTAGCCATTGGTGGGTTGTGCTACACCTTCTACCGTATGTCCTCATGGCTCTCTCTGTTCCTCTCCTCAGGCCATGGGTGTGTATGGGGCCCTCACCAAAGCCCCAGTGCCAGGGGCCCAGGACTCAGTCTCCAGTGGAAACAGCAGAGATGTCCAGAGCACGGATGCAAGTCTTAACGAGGAACTTGATCGGGTCAAGCTGAGTTAATGGAGCTGGGCTTGGCTGAAGAGGCTGGGGACAGAGAAGCAGCATTCTCAAACTTTGGCCCTAGCCTCTCTGCTGAGATTTTGGTTATTATTTTTTATTTGAACTTTAATCATGTAATAAACTTGCTAGTAGCAAACCAGAAGCTGTCCTCTCTGATTGAAAAATGAAGTTGAGAAAATCATCGTTTTCCTTGGATATTCACTCCCACCCTCTTGTCCTATGAGGTCTTGGGAGCCAATCCTCTATGAGCAAGAATGACCCTGGTGTAATGTGAAATCATCCTTTTGTTTTCAGGAGAAGCTGTGGGATAGGGTGGAAGGATTAAGCCACGTATCCACTGAACTGCCAGCTGGGGAGCATAGTCCCTTCCTACCAAGGGTTGGGCTGTGAATTTGAGCAGGTGTTTGGGGGATTTTTCATGGCAAAGAAGACTGCCTTTGCGGGGTGGTACTGCTGAATGCTTCAGGGGCCTTCAGAGAGATTGACATTCATTTATTCAGAAGGATTTAATGATGTCTACGATGTGCCAAGCTCAGTGCTAGTCATGAGTTACACAAAGAGCTGAGATGCAGCAGTGCTTTGTTTCACAGAATACCACCAGGTCAGGGTGGGGGAAAGCAAGGAAGCAGAGATACAAAGTGGTGAGTGTTGGGATGGAGGAAAATTCTGGCTGAGAGTTACTGAAAGGAGAAGCATGTCAACTTGTGGGCAGCAAAATTGCCAACTCTGCCATTGAACTTGGGCTGGAAAAATTAATGTGCTCACCAAGCTAAGGTTTGGGGCTCAAATATGCAAAGGCCTACCGCTCCAGAAAAATAAGAGCATTCAGTTATTGGCTGTGGCTGAATGGTGGAGTGTTGGGGGGATATGACTATGTGGCAAACACCAAGTCACAGAGTCCTGAAGAATTTGGACTTCATCCTCAAGGTAGGGGGTAGGAGGAGTCCGTGAAAGGTTTCCCTCCTTCCCTTGAAGAGCTTAAGAAGATCAAGCTAACCATGTTAGTGTGTTAGATACAGCTGTTCTGCTGCAGTGTGGATAGGGGATTTGAAGGAGAAATGGGAGGGTGGAAAGACAGTAAGAAGGCTGCTTCAGTGATCCCTGAATGGGTGATGAGGCCTGAACTGAGGTAAGGGGCCGTGTTGGAGGTAGAGGGATGATATGACATTTCTGAATTAGAATTTATTTATCTGTTTGATAACTATTGAACCCCAAGTATATGTCCCATGACACCAAGGATATAGTAATGAAAAAATTCCCTGCTCTCAATGAATTTACATTCTATTCAGGAGGGACCAACTATTTATACGATGTATAGTATTTCAGATGCTGATGCTAAGGAAATTCAGAGAAGGAAGGAAGATGGAGAATTGCAGGGGGTGGGGAGGGGTCTGTAATATTAAGTAGAGGGTTCCAGGAAGCCTCACTGATGTTATATTTGAATTTAGATATGGAGATGAGGGAAATCTGGGAGTAAATTAGGAGTAAATTTGGGCATCTGGGAGTAAAACTGGCAGAGAAGATTGCAAATACAAAGGCCCTTAGGCAGATCGTTTCTGTCATATAACCAGAAGAGCAAAGACAGGGTAAAGGAAGCACAGAAGTGGGAACTAGATGAATCAGGGAAGCTGGGAGCTGGTGTATAGACCTGTAGGGCTGTGTGGGGCCACTACGAAAACTTAGGCTTTACCCTGGTATGAAAAACCAGAGAGAGGTTTCTGTTTTTAACAGTGTCTTTACTGAGATATAATGCACATACAGTACAATTCACCCACTGAAAATGTAAGTTCAGTAATTTGTAGTATATTCACAGTTGTGCAACCCAATTTTAAAACATTTCTACCACCGCTCCCCCATCCTCACCTGCCACAAAAACCCTGTGCCCATTAGCAGTCACTTCCCTCTCCACCAGCCCTAGGCAACTACTAATTCAATTTCTGTCTCTCTAGATTTATGTAATCACATAAATAGAATAATGTGATATTTTGTTTACCCTTCATCAGTGAAGTCTATATGGGTAGGTTTCACCTTTTGACTTATAGATAATGCTACTGTGAACATTAATGCGCAAGTATTCTTTTGGGTATGTTTTCATTTATCTTAGGTATGAGTGGAATTGCTGGATCATGTGATATCCCAATGTTTACCCTTTTGAAGAATTGCCCGAGTGTTTTCCAAAACTGCCGAACCATTTTACAATCCCAGCATCAGTGTATGACGGTTCAGATTTCTCCACATCTATGCCAATACTTGTTGTCATTTTATTTTAACCATCCTAGTGGGTTTGAAGTGGTGTATCTAGCATATCCCTGATGGCTGATGTTGAACAACTTTTCCTGTGCTTATTGGTCAGTTATATATCTTTTTTTTTTTTTTTTTGAGAAATGTGTAGTCAGATCCTTTGCCCATTTTTAGATTGGATTATTTGTCTTTTTATTATCGAGTATAAGATTCAGCGAGACTTGGAGAGAGGGAAAAATAAAATCTGTTAGTTGGAGTCGGCTAATGGAAAAGGGGAAAATAATTATTATTTATCCCTATTTTACAGCTGAAGTGATACCTAATAATGACAGTGAGCGGAGGATCTAGGGTTCAAGTGGTTTGCTTCCAGAGACCTAGCTCTTAGTCTTAAACAAGAATGGAGAGTGCCTCCCTGAACCTGTGTTCTAACTTTGCCTCTTGTCCCCAATTCTCCTACATACTATAATCTCATTCAACTCTACCTCTTGCCAGCCATGTGCTTCTTGCCGAATTTCCTCGGAGGCGCCGGCAGATGGCGCTGTGGCCCCCCGCGGGCCGCTCTGTTTGACGCGCGGACATCTGTGGTGTCGGCCGCAGGTGCAGCCAAGGCGTTTCCGGGCGCCATTCAAGGTGAGCCAGGGTCTCTGACAACCCATCGTGAAACCCCTCTCCTCGAAGTAAGGGAACTTCTCCCCAGCTCGCAGCCTAGGTGTCCAGTACTGGGGTTAGGGTGCCCAGGTGGAGGCCGAGTGGTCGCCGGAGGAGCAGAGCCATTCGGACGACTGGATCCCGGCGAGGCCCAACTGGCTCTAGACCCCACGCCCCTACGCTGCTGTTCGAAGCAGGTCTTGCCTCAGGTGATCCTGGCCGTCCGAAAGCGGTGTGTGACACCTCCCCTTGGTCCCCTCGGTCCCCGCCAGGCGGCGCCGTCATCCAGGCTCGCAGGGTTCCCCCTGCGGCTGCGAGCCCTAGTCACCCCAGGGGTATTGAAATTGGCGAGGAGAGGTGGAGAAACGGATTGTCAGAGAGCAGTCTACCACTTGGAATAAGTTTCCCTCGTGGACTGTGTTTTTCATCATTAGGATCTCCTGGAGTACATGTGTGAATTCCTATGCTCCACTCCCAAAGATCCTGATTCAGTAGATCTGGGGAGGGGCCTGGAAATCGGCGTTGTAATAGCCACTCGTGGTTGATGTCCATAGTCTACGGATCACACCTTCAGAAACGCTTGTATAACTAGTGGACAGAAGCATTGCATTGGGTTGGCTGTGGAACTGTTTATCTTCAGGAAGGCTTCCAAGAGGAAGTGATTCCATCTGGGCTTTGCATTGAGGCACCAGAATACCCACTGGTTCTTTGTCCCACAGTGATGAATTCTCTTCCCCGCTGCCGCCACCAGGATGCAGAAGATCTCAGTGCTGCTCTTCCTGGTCTGGGTCAGCTTCCTCTTCTATGCTGGCATTGCCCTCTTCACTAGTGGTTTTCTGCTCATCCGTTTGGAGCTCACCAACCATAGCAGCTGCCAAGAGCCCCCAGGCCCCGGGCCCCTTCCATGGAGGAAACAAGGGGAGCCCGGGGCCTGCTGGATGGCTTCGAGATTCTCCCGGGTTGTGTTGGTGCTGATAGATGCTCTGCGATTTGACTTCGCCCAGCCACAGCGCTCACACATTCCTGGGAAGCCTTCTGACTCTCTGCCCTTCCTGGGCAAATTGGGCTCCTTGCAGAGGATCCTGGAGATTCAACCCCATCATGCCAGGCTCTACCAATCTAAGGCTGATCCTCCCACCACAACCATGCAGCGCCTTAAGGCCCTCACCACTGGCTCACTGCCTACCTTTATCGATGCTGGCAGTAACTTTGCCAGCTATGCCATAGTGGAAGACAATCTCATTAAGCAGCTCACCAATGCAGGTCAGTCTGGACCTCCTTTCAGGTTAGACATACTTTGGCAAGTTTCTTCGTTAGAAGTCAGAGAGCCAGAACTTTGGATGTCTGGCTGCATGCTTGATTATGCTGTGGGAAAATGGGGGGAAGAGAAAGAGACCATGCCCCTGCCTGCAGAGAGCACAGGTCCAGGCTTTGTTCTTGTGGAGTTTTAATCTGCATGGGCTGCTAGTTTTAGTTTGGGGGCACTCTCAGTAAAGGAGCAGGGGAGAAACAAAGAGGAGAAGATGTGTGTCTGGATATTGTCACAAGTGTGGAGGAGAGAGCAGAGGGTCAGGCCCTGTCTATTCACTGACTTGGAAAAAGCAAGGTACACCCAGGAGAAACAGTAGCAGAGATAGCCAGAGCCTAAGAACTAGCAGAGCCTTGTATAAGAGTAAGGAGTGAGAGGTCTGGGTGGAGTATGGTTATCAGGAAAAGTTTCCTGGCAGAAAATTTTAGATTTTGAAGGATAAAGGATTGCTGTGTAGAATTTCTGTTCCTTCGAGTGCATGATTGGGATTTCTGATGAGTCTTTAAAGGGCTCTCTCTCCTCTTTTCCCCTGCCCTGACTCCTGTTCAGGCTGTGACCCACTCTCATGACCCTGCAGGAAGGCGTGTGGTCTTCATGGGAGATGACACCTGGAAAGACCTTTTTCCTGGAGCTTTCTCCCAAGCTTTCTTCTTCCCCTCCTTCAACGTCAGAGACCTACACACAGTGGACAATGGCATCCTGGAACACCTCTACCCAACCAGTGAGCATGGGGCAAGAGACAGGCCTAAGACCGGGGACTGGGAGGGCTGCTTCAGTCCACAAATTCTGAGCCTCCAATGGGTGTAGTGGCTTCGTTTGTGTCCCTGGACATAGGAACATCGGAGCCTGACTGGGTTTGAGGAGGTGGCCTTAGTCCCCTGTGCTCAGTGTTCTCCCCTTCACAGTGGACAGTGGTGAATGGGACGCACTGATTGCTCACTTCCTGGGTGTGGATCACTGTGGCCACAAGCATGGCCCTCACCACCCTGAAATGGCCAAGAAACTTAGCCAAATGGACCAGGTGATCCAGTGAGTGTGGGATATTGTCTGGGGGATTGGGTTTGTGTCTGAGAATCTCAGGATATATGGTCCCAAGAGAAAAAGCCCTTACCTTGGAACCTCTTCCCTGGCTGGATTCCATCTTCTCTAGGCTTTTTTTCTGAAGCTAGGGGCCTCATCCATCTTGAGCAGTTCAGTGTGTAGCTTTGGGCAATACAGTTATTACTGAAGAGATATCTCTCTGCCAAAGGTCTAGGCCCTACTAATGAAAGTTATGGCTGGGGGTGAATGGGCCCCCGAGAGAAATCTTTATCCATCTCTATCCCTGACACATTCTTGGCCCCCAGAGGAGTTGTGGAACGTCTGGAGAATGACACACTCCTGGTGGTGATTGGGGACCATGGAATGACCAAGAGTGGAGACCACGGAGGGGACAGTGAGCTGGAGATCTCGGCTGCACTTTTTCTGTACAGTCCCACAGCACTCTTCCGCAGGGCCCCACCAGAGGTGAGGCCTGAGGTGTGCTTTGGTTACCAGGTGTTCAGCCCATGTCATGATCACTGCATCCTTGTGGCTCCTTCTGTTTTAGGGCCCCCACTCTCACTTCCTACCTACACCCCTATGTCTTCCATCCCAAGCACTGACTTCAGCTCTGTGGTGAACCTGTTGACCCCTGTCTTTGTCCTCTAGGAGCCAGAGGTAGTTCCTCAAATCAACCTTGTGCCTACACTGGCCCTGCTGCTGGGCCTGCCCATCCCATTTGGGAACATTGGGGAGGTGATGACTGAGCTGTTCTCAGAGGTTGAAGACTTCCAGCCTCACTCGTCTGCTCTTGCCCAAGCTTCAGCTCTCCATCTCAATGCCCAGCAGGTAGGTAATGGGTTGGTCTTCCAGGTGACAGAGCTACGGTAGACATGGGAGAAGCATAATGACCCTGCTCTATTGTCCTTTGTTCAGTCTTAATCTCACCTTCCATAGCCATGGCCTCCTTCCATTGTCCCTCCCTTCCCCCCTGGCCTGGCAGAGTTTGGTTCCCTGATTTCTAGGTACCCCCTTTGGTAATACCTGTCCTTGCCTCTGTTCCAATTTTTGATCTGTTCCCCTTGGCCTCTGACCTTTTCTGCCAGGTGTCCCGATTTCTTCACACCTACTCAGCTGCTGCTCAGGACCTCCAGGTTGAAGAGCTTCATCGGCTGCATAACCTCTTCTCTAAGGCCTCTGCTGACTACCAGCAGCTTCTGCAGAGCCCCCAGAGGGCCGAGGCAGCACTACAGACTGTGATTGCTGAGCTGCAGCAGTTCCTGCGGGGAGTTCGGGCCATGTGTATTGACTCTTGGGCTCATTTCTCTCTGGTCCGCATGGCAGGGGGTGCTGCTCTCTTGGCTGCTGGCTGCTTTCTCTGCCTGCTGATATCCCAGTGGGCAACATCCCCAGGCTTCTACCTTTGCCCTCTCCTCCTAGTGTCTATGGCCTGGGGTCTGGCTGGGGTTGTAGTGTGTGGAGGCCTCCTGGCAACTACAGAGCTGAAGCTGGATCCAGTGGTTCTAGGGGCAGTGGCTGCAATGGGCTCACTCCTACATTTTCTTTGGAAAGCCTGGGCTGTCTGGGGGTCCAAGAGGCCCCTGACAGCCCTGCTTCCCACCCCTGGGCCTGTTCTGTTCCTCTTGCTCATTCGCTTTGCTGCTTTCTTCTCTGATAGCTTTGTTGTAGCTGAGGCTAGGGCCACCCGCTTCCTTTTGTGCTCACTCATCTTGCTCCTGCTTGCCCAGCTTCACTGGGAGGGCAAGCTGCTTCCACCTAAGCTGCTCACAGTACCCCACCTTGGCTTTTCGTCCCCAGCGGGCCCCCCACAGCACAATGGAATGTATGCCCTGGGGCTTGGAGTTGGATTGCTTTTATGTATAAGACTAGCTGGCCTTTTTCATCGCTGCCCTGAAGAGACACCTGCTTGCCACTCCTCTCCCTGGCTGAGTCCCCTGGCATCCATGGTGGGGGGTCGAGCCAAGAATTTGTGGTATGGAGCTTGTGTGGGGGCACTGGTGGCCCTGTCAGCTGTTGTACGCCTGTGGCTTCACCGCTATGGTAATCTCAAGAGCCCTGAGCCCCCTGTGCTCTTTGTGCGGTGGGGGCTACCCCTAATGGTACTGGGCACTGCTGCCTACTGGGCATTGGCATCGGGGGCCGATGAAGCACCCCCACGTCTCCAGGCCCTCGTCGCTGGTGCATCAGTTGTGCTGCCTAGGGCTGTGGCAGCATTGGCTGCTTCAGGACTCTTGCTGTTACTCTGGAGGCCTGTGACTGTGCTGGCGAAGGCTACGATGGGTGTTCCAAGGACCAGGACTGTCCTCACTCCCTTCTCAGGTTCCCCAACTTCTCAGGCTGACCTGGATTATGTGGTTCTTCAAATCTACCGACAAATGCAGGAGGAGTTCCGGGGCCGGCTGGAGAGAACCAAATGTCAGGGTCCCCTGACCTTGGCTGCCGGTCGGTTGGGGAATGTCTACTCAGCTGCTATGGTCACGGCCCTCACCCTTTTGGCCTTCCCACTTCTGCTATTGCACGCAGAGCGCATTAGCCTTGTGTTCCTGCTTCTGTTTCTGCAGAGCTTCCTCCTCCTGCATCTGCTTGCTGCTGGGATACCCATCAGCGCACCTGGTAAATACATATCTCATCCCTGCTTCATCCAGGGACAGTAGGGATGTAAGTTTGGCCCCTTCTGTTTTCAGGCTAATGTTGTTCCTCAGGTTCTTCACCTTGACACAGGGTCTCATGCCCCACACAGTTGGGAGGGTCTTTCTGATATCCCCTCCCTTATCTGCTATAGCCAAGCTGACTGGCTGTCAGGGCCAGCAGAGTTCATGATGACGGAGGGAAACAAGGATTCCTCTAAGACTCATTCTTAAGGAAAAGCTGCATCCTAGTGAACATATTTTCTGATTTTCCAGTCATGGAATGGTGAATTATGAGTATATAATGTCATAGTGAGCTATGTGTATGTGAGAGAAAAAGAGATTAACCACAGTGGGGTTCAGATTAGAGTAATGGGGCTTTGTGCCTTAAAGGGAATTGGAATAACAGAGTGTTGACTATAAGAGGTTGGGGTGATGGGCACGTGTGTGTATAAGAATTACCATTGAAGTAGTAGTGGTAGTAGTATGTGGTTATGGGACAGTAGGATACAGATTAGAGAATGGAATATGACTATAAAGAGGCATGTTTCTTTCCCCAGGTCCTTTTACTGTGCCATGGCAGGCAGTCTCTGCTTGGTCTCTCATGGCCACACAGACCTTCTACTCCACGGGTCACCAGCCTGTCTTCCCAACTATCCATTGGCATGCAGCCTTCGTGGGATTCCCAGAAGGTCATGGCTCCTCCACCTGGCTGCCAGCTTTGTTGGTTGGAGCCAACACCTTTGCCTCCCACCTCCTCTTTGCAGGTACCTCCTCATCCCTTCTTTGCTTCCATTGTTTACTCTGGCTTTGTAGAAGGAAAGTAACTTCCTGGATTTGAGTAGGGTGATGTAATTTTGTTGGATCTCTGGTATCCCTTGGCCTATGTTAATTAGACACTGAGTGAACTAGGGTGGTTGAGAGCCGGGCTGGTGTGGACCCTGGGTCCTCAGTTGATTCTGGCCCTGCCTTCCTCTGAGACAGTAGGCTGCCCATTGCTCCTGTTCTGGCCCTTCCTATGTGAGAATCAAGGGTCCCAGAAGAGGCGGCAGCCCCCAGGGAATGAAGCTGAGGCCAGAGTCGGGCCTGAGGAAGAAGAGGAACCACTGATGGAGATGCGGCTCCGGAACACACCTCACCACTTCAGTGTAGCACTGCTGCAGCTGGGCCTCAAGTACCTCTTTGTCCTTGGTATTCAGGTGGGTGCAGGGGAGAGATCGTGGAGTTAGTGACCTTTTCTCATGGGTCCTCATCGCGTTCTTTTTTTCATACTTTGCTAAAACCCTGGGTGAGAGCCTTGACTGAGATACTGATAAGGAAAGTGGTTACCCAAGGTAGTGGCCTCAAATGGCAATATTGAAACTTGAACCTGAATCTCCTTAATCCTAGGCTTAGATTGTTTTCTCTCTACAAGCTACATTCGGACCCTGTTGGTTACATTTGGGATTACTCCATTGATGTTCAGACAGGAAAGACCGAGGTGATGGCCAGGATTCTTTCCCAAAGTGTGGTCTTGGGTCCTCTTCCTCTCCTTCAGAGGCAAAGGGTGTGTTGTGACTGTGACATCTTCCTCCACTCTGGGAGGCTGAGCCTAAGTGTTAGCAGCACAAATGGTGGGGCCAGGAGGAGAATTAGGTCTCTTCAGTGTCTTCCTGAGCCCAGGGTTTTTCCCACTGACACACACTGCTTCCCTACTCTGCTCATTCTTCACAGGGGCCTACAGCAGCTCTCTCTGACCTGCTTCCTCCTCCTCTTCCTGAGTAACTTGACTCCTCCTCTTCCTTAGATTCTGGCCTGTGCTTTGGCAGCCTCCATCCTCCGCAGGCATCTCATGGTCTGGAAGGTGTTTGCTCCCAAGTGAGTGGATTTTGCTTGGGAAGTAGAGGTGTTGGGAAGGATGGAACTGGGAAAAAGAATGAACATCCAGGGTGGACAAGGTTTTGCCTCAGCAGGGAGAAGGCTCTAGACCTATTCTTAGTGTTCCCTGATATTCTCCACCCTTTTTTGCAGGTTCATTTTTGAGGCCATGGGCTTCATTGTGAGCAGTGTGGGACTTTTCCTGGGCCTATCTTTGGTGATGCGAGTGGATTGCGCTGTGAGCTCCTGGTCCCGGCAGCTAGTTCTGGCCCAGCATAGGTAGCCTTGGCTGTGAGGGCCACAGAGAGAACTGGAGAACAATCTAGTCTGGCCTATACGGGTGCTGGGTCATCTGCAAGAGAGGCTCAGCCACACCTATTATCACCATGCAGCCAGGAGCTACTAGCATCTGGGATTTTATTATTTTATAATTAAAAATCATAATGGGGCCGGATCCTTAACTCCTACTTTGGATGCATCTCAAGGACTGGGGGGTAGTCTCCAAATGGAATAAAATAATAATGTAAATATGTATGTTTGAGATGTGGGGAAGCGCCTGCTATCTTAGAGGGGCAATTGGGAGCGTCAGTGTCCCTTTCCACCAGGCACAGATGGAATCATCAGCAGAACTGCTTTACCTAGGAGCCTTTGGGGAATGGCTGGAGTTGTGTGAATTCATTTCCCCCAGCTCTTCCCAAATCACTCCATCTCACCTGCCATTTTCCTTTGCCATGCAGTGTATTTTATTATACTTTTATCTTTGACTGTTAGCAGAGATGGCTGAAAAGACAAGCCCAGGCATCTTGGAGCACACAGACTTTCACTGTCTAAAGCCCCAGTAGTGCTGTCTCCTCTACTGTGTCCTTTCATTCCAGAACACCCTTTGCCCTTCATGAACTTCCATGGAGGCCTCCCTAGTTCCCCAACCTGTGTTGCCTATTATCAGACTTACTTGCCCAGCTTAATGAAGGAATGCCCAGGCATTCCTTCTCCCGTTGACTATTCCTGGCTTGAAGCCAAAAACTACAAATATAATGCTCCTCATGCATGCCTCCCATGTCCTCTGTCCACCTCACTATTCCTATGTCATTTGGAAGTGCTAACATGAAGTCCCTGTGGAAATGTCCATCAAAGGAGTAAGGAAGAAGCTCTGAGATTAGGACTAGGGTTTGAGATTTGAGAGTACTCAGGACAGGAGGAGATGAGACCACTGAAAGAGAAGAATGGATGTTAAAATTGTGGGGTAACACCTATCTTGGCAGGGTAAGAAGCAAAGCTGAGTGGCAGTGATTGTGCAGTAAAGGCATTCACTGCTGTGATAGCTGAAGGAAGAGGTCTAATTGGTAATGGCCAACAGTCTCTAGTGCTGTAGAGGTCAAGTTAGAAAATGATGAAAAGTGTGTACTGTTTCAGGCAATTGGAGGATAGGGCATTGGACCCTGGCAGAGATAGTTTTAATAATGCAAAGGGAGGAGTTAGGCCTCAGCTAGCCTGTAAGATGAATTAGAAAGGAAAAAGTCCCATCCCCTCCCTCTATCTGGTGAACACAACTCCCAAGCATCATTTAGTGAGCAGGCAGTGCCTTTGTGAAAAGAAAGAAAAAAATTTGTTCTCCATCCCTAGACCCATAGGAAGGATTTCAGACCTCAGTTCCTCGCCCTGTTTTCAGGTTAGCTCATTGCCCCCGCCCCAGCCACTTTTTCTTTGCAGGGAGCCCCCTTCTCTGGAGCCTAAAGATAATATTTTAAAAATATATATTAGCACATTGATTAACACTTAAAAATTCTGCCCTGGTTGATGTGGCTTAGTGGATTGAGTGCTGGCCTATGAACCAAAGGGTTGTAGGTTCAATTCCCAGTCAGGGCACATGCCTGGGTTGCGGGCCAGATCCCCAGCTGGGGCTGTGAGAGGCAACCACACATTGATGTTTTTCTCCCTTCCCCTCTCTGAAAAAATAAATAAAATCTTTAAAAAAAAATTTATCTCTGCCTTTTACTTAACATCAAACATCCCATTGCACAGTAACTCATTGTTTTTTTGTTTTCTTAAGATTTTATTTATTTTTAGAGAGAACAGAAGGGAGGGAGAAAGGGAGAGAAACATTGATGTGCAAGGGAAACATCTATCAGTTGCCTCTTCCATGCCACCAGCTGGGGACCTGGCCCACAACCCAGGCACATGTCCTGACCCAGAATCAAACCAGCCACCCTTCAGTTTGCAGCATGACACTCAACCCACTGAGCCCGTCTGTCAGGGCCTCATTGTTATTTTTTTTTTTTTAAGAACTTTATTGAGGTACAGTTTACCATAAAATTTACCCATTTAAAGTGTACAATTTAATGATTTTTAGTATATTCACGGTTATACAGCCATCACCACAGTCAATCTTAGAGCATTTCATCAACCTGCAAAGAAACTTGATACTCTTTCCTATCACTCCCATCCCTCCCCATCTCACTGCTAGCCTTAGGCAACCTCTGTCCTTGACACTTCATAGAAAGGGGATCATATAATGTATGGCCTTTTGTGACTGGCTTATTTTCACTCAGCTTAATGTTTTCAAGGTTCATCGATATAGTATAAGTGCTTCATTCTTTTTCTTTTTTAAAATTGAGGTAAAATTCACATAACATTAACCATTTAAAAGTATACAATTCGCTGGCCCTTAGTATAATTTACAATGTGCTGCCATCACTGCTATACCATGACATTTCCAGCACTCCCCAAAGAAATCACCCGTTAGCAGTTGATGCGGACACCAGCTAGCAGTGTCTGCATCATTATGGATGAAATGAAACATACCCACAGGCTACCGAGTCTGATGGAGGAATAAGGATGACAGCATGGCTTTTCTTTCAAGAGAAGCAAAAGCCACCTCCACCATGACAGGTCTTTATTCTAAAATCTCCCATTACAAGATGGTTCTTCCTCACTATCCCGGTTACAACAAAGGAGCCAATGCCCCTCATTACATCACAGAAGAAGGATATTAGCAAATGAACAGGCAGCCAGTTACACTCGGCCCAAGGTTTAGCACTTGCAGGGTGAGGGGGTTTTAGCAAAGAGCAATTCTCCAAACAGCCTAGGTATATTGCACATCTGATTACCCACAAGGGAGCCTATCTTTGGGTGTGGGTCCTGTTCATCTCCAAGTGGGAGCTGGGCCCACGCCACGCAGAAGTGTCTGCCATAAGCAGTTACTTCCAATCCCCTTTGCCCTTGGCTTCTGACAACTATTAACTTGTTTTCTGTCTCTGGATTGGCCTATTCTGGATATCTCATATAAATGGAATCATATAATATGTGGCCTTTTCTGTCAGGCTTCTCAGTGTAACATTTTCAAGGTTCATCCATGTAACATGGAGTTGAACTGATGTCTCAGTGTGCGGGATGGCACCCAACCCACTGAGACACACCAGTCAGGGCAGTACTTTGTTTCTTTTTATGGCCAAATAATATTCCATTGTATGGATATGCCACATTTTGTTTATTCACTCACCTATTGATGGACATTTGGGTTGTTTGCACCTTGTGGTTATTAATAATGCTGCTATGAACATCCATACACAAGTTTTTGTTTGGACATGTTTTTATTTTGGGGGGTATATACTTAGTGGTGTATTGTGAAATTTGCTAGATCACATGGTAATTCTGTTAAACTTGTTGAGGAGTTGTAAAAACTTTAAAAGCTACCTCTCGACTTCCGGCCAAGATGGAGGCATAGGCAGATACACTGTGCCTCCTCTCACAACCAAAATTAAGGACAAAAAAGATTTAGAAACAAGAAAACAACAAGAACTCAGAAAATCAAACTGTTTGGAAGTCCAACAAGGATTCATCCAGACGGGTAAGAGGGGCAGAGTCACGGCAGGAAAAAGCAGAGGTGCGGACCGGGCATGCAGGCAGCAGCGGCTGGCAGATCCCAGGTGCACAGGCGGCGACTAGCAGAACCCAGGCACGGGGTGGCAACTGTGCAGACCCAGTGAGGCCGCACAAGGCAGCTGGCTGACTGGGTGGTCCCACATTCACGCGCAGATAATCCAAGCAAAAGGGAAGTGGTAGAAAGGACTGGAATCCGAGAGAGAGCAGAGCAAGTGCCATTGTCTCCTCTCAGACCCCGCCCCCACATACAGCGTCACTACCCAGCGACTGGGCTGTCCCGCTCTGGGGAACACCTAAGGCTCCACCCCTCACTACATAACAGCCGCGACTAGACAAAACAAACAAAAAAAGCCCAGAAATGAAAATGGCTCAAACCGGAGAACAAATCAAAGCCCCAGAGCCAATTTATCTAAGTGATGAAGAGATTGCCAACCTATCAGATGCACAATTCAAAACCCTGGTAATCAGGATGCTCACAGAATTGATTTTGCTCACAAATTAGATGAAAAAATGAAGGCTACAATAAGTGAAATGAAGAAAAATGCATGGGGAACCAACAGAGATGGGAGGAAAACTGGGACTCAAATCAATGGAGAGGACAAGAAGGAAGAAAGAAACAACCAAACAAAAAACGAGGAAGAAACAAGAATTCAAAAAAATGAGGAGAGGCTTAGGAACCTCCAGGACATCTTTAAATGTCCCAACATCCGAATTATAGGGGTACCAGAAGGGGAAGAGGAAGAGCAACCAGTGGAAAACTTATTTGAACAAATAATAAAGGAGAACTTCCCCAATCTGGCAAAGGGAATAGTCTTCCAGGAAGTCCAGGAAGCTCAGAGAGTCCCAAAGAAGTTGAACCCGAGGAGGAACACACCAAGGCACGTCATAATTATATTAGCCAAGATGAAAATGAAGGAGAGAATTCTAGAAGCAGCAAGGGATAAGGGGACAGTCACCTAAAAAGGAGTTCCTATCAGACTGTCAGCGGATTTCTCAAAAGAGACCTTACAGGCAAGAAGGGGCTGGAAAGAGGTATTCCAAGTCCTGAAAATCAAAGACCTACATCCAAGATTGCTCTATCCAGCAAAGCTGTCATTTAGAATGAAAGGGAAGATAAAGTGCTTCTCAGATAAGGTCAATTTGAAGGAGTTCATCATCACCAAGCCCTTATTCTATGAAATGTTAAAGGGACTTATCTAAGAAAAAGAAGATAAAAAATATGAATAGTAAAAAGACAGCAAACTCACAGGTATTTACAACCACACTTAAAACAAAAGCAAACTAAGCAAACAGCTAGAATAGGAGCAGAAACACAGAAATGGAGATCACATGGAGGGTTAGCAACAGGGGAGTGGGAGGAGGAGAGAGGGGGAAAAGGTACAGAGAATAAGTAGCATAGACAGTAGGTAGAAAATAGACAGGGGGAGGGCAAGAATAGTGTGGGAAAAGTGAAGCTAAAGAACTCATGACACATGGACATGAACTAAAGGGGGGAATATGGGTGGGAGGGGGTGTGCAGGGTGGAGGGGAATGAAGGGGGGAAAATGGGACAACTGTAATAGCATAATCAATAAAATATAATTTAAAAAAATAAAAAATAAAAGTTAAAAAATAAATAAATAAAAGCTACCTCTCTGCTTTCCAAAGCTGCTGCACAATTTTGTATTCCCACCAGCAGTGTATGGGAGTACCAATTTCTGCACATCCGTGCCAATACTTGTTACTCATCTTGTTTCAAACCATCCTGGTGGGCGTGAAGTGGTATCTCATTGTAGTTTTAGTTTACAGATCCTTGATGACTAATGCTGTTTGGACATCTTTCTTGTGCTTATTGGAGAACTGTCCATTTTGATCTTTTGTCTTTTAATTGGGTTGTCTTTTTATTATTGAGTTATAAGCATTGCTTATATATTCTAGATATAAGCCCCTTATCACATTTATGATTTGAAAATATTTGAAGAAAATAATAAAAAACTATTAAAAAACATTCTGTGGGTGGTTATCTATTAATTTTTTTTGATGGTGTCCTCTGATGCACAAAATTTTAAAGGTTTTTTTGTTTATTTGTCTGATGGAGATTGGAAGCAGTACTATTTAGTTATATTGCTAATTAACCTTCAACTATTTGTATAGCATGTAAGAACAAAATTTTTAAGTTTTTTAAAAATATTTATTTATTTATTAATAGAGATAGGGGAAGGGAAGGAGAAAGAGAAGGGGAGAAACATCAATGTGTGGTTGCCTCTCACCTGGCCTCCACTGGGGATCCAGCCCGCAACCCGGGCATGTGCCCCAACTGGGAATCAAACTGGTGACCCTGTAGTTCACAGCCTGTGCTCAATCCACTGAGCTACACCAGTCAGAGCCAAAATTTTTAAGTTTTGATGAAGTTCATTTTATCCAATATTTTTCTTTTGCTGCTTGTCGTTTTTATATCATATATAAGAAACTTATCAAGTGCTACAATTTAGTTTTAGAAAATTTTCATCACTCCCACAAATTCTCTGTACTTTGTTTACAATCAATCTTCTATCCTACCCCAGGTCACTGTTCTTTGTCTTCATAATTTTCCTTTTCTGAACATTTCACATTAATGGAAGCATACAGCATGTGGTCTTTTGTTTTGGCTTCTTTGACTTAGAATAAAGTTTGTGAGGTTCATCCATGTCGTTGCATATATCACTTTTTGCCTGTTTTTATTTCTGAGTCGTATATTCTGTCCCATGGCTATGATTGACTGATGGACATTTGTATTATTTCCAGTGCTTAGCTATTGTGAATATATTTTTTAAACAGCTATGAACATTTGCGTACAAGTCTTGATGTAGACATATGTTTTCATTTCTCTTGGGAGGATTCCTTGGAGTGGAATTTCTGGGTTATATGATAAGTTTATGATGAACTTTTAGAGAAACTGCCAAACTGTTTTGCAAAGTAACTGTACAATTTTATACTCCTACCATAAATGTGTGAGGGTTTCAGTTTATCCACATCCTCATCAGCATTTGGTAATATTTGCATTTTTTTTAATTGTAACCATTTTCAGTATGGATATGGTATCATGGGTTTAGTGTGTATTTCCCTAATGGCTAATGATGTTGAGCATCTTTTTATGTGCTTCTTAGCCATTCATGTATCCTTTCAGTAAACTGTCTATTCATATTTTTCTGCCTGCCTTAAAATGGTTCAAATAAGTCTTTATTATTGATCTTTGGAAATAACATGTTGTGGATACAAGTCCATTATAAAGGATATGATTTGCAAATAATTTTTACCACTTCATAGTTGAACTTTCTTGGTGGTGTCTTGGTAGCATGAGAGGTGTTTTGGGGTTTTTTTGTTTTTTGTTTTTTAAAGATCTCATTTATTTTTAGAGAGCGAGGAAGGGAGGGATAAAGAGAGGGAGAGAAACATCCATGTGTGAAACATCCATAGGTTGCCTCTTGCACGCCCCCAGCTGGGGACCTGCCTGCAATCCATGCATGTGCTCTGACAGGGTTCGAACTGGAGACCTTATGGTTTATAGGCCCGCGCTCAGTCCACTGAGCCAAACAGCAGGGCTATAGCATGAATTTTTAATTTTAATAAGGTCCAACCTGTCCATTTCGAGTTGATTTTATGTGTGGCCTACGAATATCCGGCTCTCCTGTCTCCATTTTCTGAAAGGATTGAGTATGTACGTGTGAGCAGTGCAGGCTGCACAAATACAGGGCCGCGCTGCCAGCAATCAGACTGCATGCGGTGAGCGTGTTGATGATGCTCTATGGTGAGCAGAGGAAGGATGGCCGTGTTACCAAGCCTTGGTCTCCAGTCAGTTCCTTCGGGAGACACTCTCCCTGCCGGACTTTCCAAGCGGCCGTCAGTGGTACTGCGACTCCCAGCATGCATCGCGCGGGTCTGCCCTACTTGGAGGGAGGGGAAATCCAACAGCCCTGGAAGTGTGGCTGGGAAGTAAGGGCTGAGCTTCGGGCTCTGGTTTTGATATCGATTTCTCTAGGCCTACAAGCCGAACCGGTGGACCACTGAGCCGTAGGAACTCCTTTATCAGACAGCCTCCTGCCTCCTGCCTGCCTCAGCCTTCCTCACTGGTCTGTCTGGACTCGTTTGTTTTTCGAGTTTCCCGCGGGCTCTACCCCTTGAAGGGGTAGACGACCAACCACAGCCGAGTTTGTCGGCTCGGCCAACCAGAGGTGAGGGTGAGAGAGCCTGGCCAGGCTGCTGGGAGAGGGTCGGGTTCTTCAGGAGCGGAGCGGAGGAGACGCGGTGGGGTGTGAGGTGCACGGGCTCCTCCCAGCTCCTGTGGGTACTGCGGGGCAATGGGCTGACCCTTTTGCAGGCCTCTCCACGTGTCCGGGCCCAGCCTCAGCCACCATGTCCCACCAGATCCCTCTGGGTTCCTCAGTGCCACAAGTCAACTGCCTGGACCTGTGGAGGGCAGAGAATGACCGGCTAGTTCGACAGGCCAAGGTAACACAGTTGCTTGGACCCTGGCTTTTCAGCCCCAAAATACCAGAAAGAGGGTTTGCTATGGATTTACCCCAGCAAATGGGGGCGGGGAGGCTGAGCTTGACCTCCCCTGAAAGCCAGAAATGACTGGGGAAGGACATCCCTCGCCACTGCTGCAGGAGAAGAGGAAAGGACTTATTCTCAGTGACACTACACCCCACATTTGACAGGTGGCTCAGGACTCGGGTCTGTCTCTGAGGCGACAGCAATTGGCTCACGATGCGCTGGAAGGGTTCAGGGGACTCCTCCATAGTCTCCAGGGTAAGCAGGGTCCTCCCCAAGGTGGTCAGTACTACCCCCTGCCCCCCAACATATATACCCTCCACAGCCAGAAACTAGTTCCTCTTCTTTCCATTTCCGGGATTGAGGCAATTACTCGGAACAGGGGCGCAGAGAGGACTGGAGTGGATCGTCTTTGTACAGGATTACCTCCTTATTATATGCACACACATAGCAGCAGCAGCAGCAACATTTGAAGAAGTGGTTTCCAGAGTGGTTTGATCTGGAGAACTTTCTGCCCTTTCCCAACTCTGTCCAAAAGGTGCATTCTTTTTGAAGGCCATTAGGTTAAGGTGTGGTGATCTGTGGTTTGGGACCTTATTCAGGGAATTTTTCATGGGGGAGCAGCTTGTGAGACCAGTGTTTGTCACTCTAGGGCTCCCTGCAGCTGTTCTTGTTCTCCCCTTGGAATTGACTGTTATCTGCAACTTCACTACTTTGAGGGCAAGCCTGGCCCAGGGTTTCACTGAGGACCAGGCACAGGATATCCAACGTGGCCTAGAGAGAGGTGAGGTCCAGAGATTCTCTCCCATACCCCTGCCAGCCTCAGGCCTTGCAAGGAGGATGGGAGGAACAACATAATCTGTCACCTCCACAAAGAGAGATGCCCTTCTCCGATCCTCCATGTGCTCCTCAGACTAGGAGCATCTTTGTGGTCTTTGTGCTCCTGCATAAAAGGAAAGCCAGAGATGAGGTCCTGTCTCAGCTGTATGTGTGTGTACTCTATAGTGCTGGTAACCCAGAAGCAGCTGGGGCCCAGGCTGGAAGGTGGACTCATGGAGCTGTGGAACTCCGTCCTCCACGCGTCTTCCATTCCACCGGAGCTGCTCCCTGCCCTTCATCACCTGGCTGGCCTGCAGGCTGCCCTCTGGCTAAGTACTGATCGTCTTGGGGACCTGACCTTGCTGCTGCAGACTCTGAACGGCAGCCAGGTAATTCTGGAAGTGACCTAGATCTAAGTAAGGGTATTTTCCTTCCTCTCTCCCCTCCAAGCTGCAGTAGCATCATTGTGTGCTGGAACAGGTGCTGGGTTGGTGGTCATTAGACCCGGGTTCTCTCAACCAGACCCAAGACCTTGCTCTGGTTGGTCCCACATTGGAGGGATTTTCTTGGGTGTGTTTTTAAAATAGTTTAATAACCTTGGATAGGGTTAGGGCTTTCATGGCCATGCTGAAGTCACTTCCCAGTCTCAGTCTTTTCATAAGTCACTCAAACATGGTCCTTGCCCTGTGTCCTCATGGACTTACCCTGAGTGAGGAAGTGCACTAGAATACATTATCATTGCCCCAGGTTTGTATTCCTCCCTTTATCCTTTCCCCACAGCTACCAGTCTCTTAGAATTGAGGGAACAGGAATCAGGAGGACCTTTGAATTCAAGGTCCAGCCAGGGTAGACTGAAACAGAAGAAACAGTTACAGGCTTGGATCCTCTGATGGTTCTTCTCTCCCCAGAGTGAGGCCTCTGGGGATCTGCTGCTCTTTCTAAAAACTTGGAGTCCCCCTGCTAAGAAGTCAGATGACCCACTGACCTTGCAGGATGCCCAGGGATTGAGGGATATCCTTCTGACAGCATCTGCTTTTCGCCAAGGTCAATTAGCAGTCTAACTCATTCCTTCACTACCACTCCCCATCTTAAGGGGCCTCTAGGCTCCTGACTTTCCTTTCGTGTCTTATTTAACTCGTGCCCTGTGGGCCTGTCTAAGCTCACACTCTGATTGCTCTCAGGCCTCCAGGAGCTGATCACAGGAAGTCTGCCCAGGGCACTGAGCAGTCTGTATGAAGCGGCCTCAGGTCTGTGTCCACGGCCTGTGTTGGTCCAGGTGTACACAGCACTGGGGACCTGTTTTCGAAAGATGGTAAAGACAATGCTAGGGTGGGTTAGGGAAACCATGGGTGTTATGGACAGCTTTTTTCTTTGTGAGGGTAGCTGAGGCTTGTGTCCTCTCACCCCTCTAGGGCAATCCACAGCAAGCTCTGCTATACTTGGTTGCAGCCCTGAAAGGGGAGTCAGTCTGTGGTCCCCCACTTCTGGAGGCCTCGAGGCTATATCGGCAACTGGGGAACACAGCGGCAGAGCTGGAGAGTCTGGAACTTCTGGCTGAGGTGAGGAACTGTACCAACTGAAGATATATGGATTGCCAAGGTGCTTGTGTGGATGAGACTAGTCAAGTATAAGTAGAAGGAAGTATGGCTCCCACAGGTTATAGATATACTTTCTTCTTTTGTCCCTTTTAGGCCTTGAATGTCATTCCCAGCTCTGAAGTCCCCCATTTTCTTATTGAGGTAGAGTTGCTACTCCCACGACCTGACCCAGCCTCACCCCTTCACTGTGGTACACGAAGCCAGGTCAAATACCTGCTAGCAAGCCGATGCCTACAGACGGGAAGGTGAGGTTCTGTTTTGCTCACATGAGCTCCTCTTCCCACTTCTGATGCCTCCCTGGGGTGTGACTTTATTTCTGTTCATGAGAGTCAGAGGGATGGATGAGTCAGTGGCAAGACATAGGTCTCCACTCCTCAACCTCCTGCCTTGCCACTGGACCTGAACTGAGAACTCTTCCCCCAGACACTAACCTGTATCTTTAAAACTCTGAAGTCTCCTCCAAAACCTGTTCTGTAAGGAGGGTATATTCATACTGAGTCAAGGTTGGAGCTCCAAGACCCATTCCCCAGGGCTCTTGAGCATCCCTTACTTAGCTAAGAGCCTTTTGAGGACCCTGCAAGGGTCTAATGTAAGGCTCATGGACTATGACTCCTCAGGGCAGAAGACGCTGCAGAGCATTACTTAGACCTGCTGGCCCTGTTGCTGGATGGCTCAGAGCCAAAGGTGGGTATAACTTCAAGATTCTCTGCAGTTGGGGTAGGAAAGGGTTGGAGTCTCCTTTGGAGTAGAGCAGGACTGCTGTTCTGTTTTATCTTCTGTCTGTCCAGAGTGAGGGGCCAGACCAGGAAGGCTTCCCAGAGCAAGGAATCCAGGGCAGCAAGCAGTGGGTGGTCTCCATATTGGTACCAGAGTCTAGTGAAGAGGTTTGGGGTGGAGGCTCATATTAGTTCAAGACACTGCATCTTTCTCCCACCCCAGTTCTCCCCACCCCCCTGCCCCCTAGGGCCCTGTATGCCTGAGGTGTTCTTGGAGGCGGCGGCAGCACTGATCCAGGCAGGCCGAGCTCAGGATGCTTTGACAGTATGTGAGGAGCTGCTGAGCCGCACATCATCTCTGCTTCCCAAGATGCCCCAGCTATGGAAAGATGCCAGAAAAGGGACCAAGGAGTCACCGCACTGCCCAACCTGGGTCTCTGCCACCTACCTGCTTTTGGGCCAAGCCTGGGTGAAACTAGGGGCCCAAAAACAGGCAATTAGTGAATTTAGCCGGTGAGCCCTGAAAGTCAGCCAGGGCCCCTGGGGAAGTGTGGAGGGATAAATTTTTATTGGTGAGCTCTAATCTTACCTATGCACCCCAGAGTTTCTGAGCTTGACTCCTCTGCATCTCTGCTCTATGTCCCACTTTAGGTGCCTTGAGCTGCTCTTCCGAGCCACACCTAAGGACAAAGAACAAGGTGATCTAGACTCTCAATTTTCCTCTTTCCTCCTAGAAGTGGTGGTGGTAGATATCAGTTCCCTTTTCGTGTGTCCTAGCCCACTGGGAAATTTAAGAGAAAGGGACTCTGGACAAAAGAAAGATAGAGGGGGACTTGGGGTTTTAGTGACTATGTGGCTGGGAGCACACTTCTTGACTTTGGGGGTGGTCCCCAGGGTCTGCTTCCAACTGTGAGCAGGGGTATACGTCAGATGTGGAACTACAACAGCTTCAGGCAGCTGCCCTGATTAGTCGTGGACTAGAATGGGGGGCCAGTGGCCAGGATACCAAAGCGCTACAGGACTTCCTCCTCAGTGTGCAGGTGTACCCAGGTATGTATACTTGCATGATGTTAACTATGCACGGGTGCACAAAGATGTCCATGGGGGAGGTACTAAGTGATGTTTCTATGTAGGAGGGGTGAATGGGATTGTGCTGTATATACCTAGGGATATACGTAAGTGTACAGACATACACAACACATATACAAGTGTGTATGAAGGCCTCTCAGGAGTTCCCCAGTCTTCCCAATGTCCTCAAACACAAAGACAATGACTACATTTGGAATGTGGTGTACAGGAGCAGAATTAGCTGAACTCTTTGTCCTGGGCAGGCAGTGCCTAGGGAGAGGAATAGTGAGGAATGATCTACTCCTGGTTCAGTGTGTGACTGTAGGCAAGGCATTTCCTGCTTTATGCTTCAGTTTCCCCTTTTATAAAATGATGCTTAAGACTGGGTCAAGTTCTAAGACTCTGTACTCTGGGGTGGGGCTACAGGTAATAGAGACGGTTCCTTTCATCTGCTTCAGACTCTGAAGAGGCTGGATCGGAGGGATGAGGCCACTGCTCTTTGGCAGAGGCTGGAGTCCCAAACTAAGTTGCCACGGGAGAATGCTACATGGTGAGGCTGAGGCCTGCTAGGTTGGGTCTGATGGGCAGTTGGTGTCCTGGAATCGTGGGCCCATCGGAGAGGGTAGTGGTGAGTGAAAAGGAGGGAAGGCTGCTCAACCTTCTGTCTATCCTTCACTCTTAGGCCTCACCCTTCTTGCTTTCCAGGTCTCTCCCCTTGTACCTTGAAACCTGTTTAAGCTGGATTCATTCTCCTGACCGTGAAGCCCTTCTTGAAGAGTTTCGGACATCTCTGCAGGAGACTTGTGACCTGTAGCTGCCAAGTTTTGAAGAGTCTGAGCTTGGGCCCCCAGTGGGCCATCTTTCTGTGGGGAGGGCTTTCTGCTTTACCATCTTTGGGAAATGTGGCTGGAGCTGACCATTCCTATATAAGTCTGACTTTGGAGAGGTTGGCGGTACTCCTGCAAAATTTTTTGGCCTAGTTACTGGCATCTGGTTCCAGAGGACCCCCTTTCCCTCCCACCACCAAGGCATTGACTTTGCTCATGGCACCTTTTTTTCCTGTTTCCCCTTTTCTTGTGTTGAGTAAAATCTCATATCTATCTCTTGTCTGCTTACTACATATACTTGAGTAGTAAGTGGACTACTCAAGGGAAGCTCACAGCTGTCTGATTTAGTTAAGTGCTGGCTGTCTAAGGTGCCCTCTCCCAGCATCATCTACCTTATGACTTGAGGTTTGGGGTAGAAGAAAGGGCTACAGGAATCCTTACTCAGAAAGCAATAACTTTAGTCCTTCTTATTGCCTAAAAGCAGAGTCCCAAAGCCCAGGATCCTGTGTGAGATGACAGAACGAGTGGAGGTGGATCTGGAAGGTGGTCTAGGCAGGTCTGTCTTGACAAGGGCGGATATTTGATTCTTAGAGGGAGAAACAAGCAGATCTGAGTCTCTGAGTGACTTCCCAACCCCTCCTTAATCCTAAATTCCAGAAATAGGAGAACTGACTGCCTCAATCATGTGTCTTTGGAAAAGGATGAAGGGTGAATCCAGTTAGTGGGCTACCAGAGTTGTCTATTGAACATAGTCAGGGCTAGCTGTTATTTTGGGCCCAAGAACTTCAACTTGGCATGCAATTTTCTTGCTGCTTTGGGCTCTATTGAATGTTATGTGTTTTGTGGTAGCCTTTTGACTCCTCTCTGGATTTGAGTGCCCTCCCTCCTCAAACCGTTAATATTACTATCCAGTGGTAAGAGAAAGCATGGACCTCCAAGCTCTGAGGAACTGTAAAATCTTGTCAGATTAGGTTTACCAGAGGGTTCAACAACTAAAGGATAGAGGCAGATTAAGAGCTGGGTTGCTGCCCTGACTGGTATGGCTCAGTTGGGTGTCATCCCACAAAGTGAAAGGATGCTGGTTCAGTTCCCTGTTGGGGCATAGGCCTGGGTTGTGGGTTCAGTCCCTAGCTGGGGCGCTACAGGAGGTGATTGATGTTTCTCACATCACTGTTTCCTTTTCTCCCTTCCCCTCTCTGTAAAATTTTTTTAAAAACCCAAAAACTGTGGTGCTAGTCAAAGGGTCCCAAAGTAGATAGGGGGTGGCCTGAACCAGAGTTTTGAAGGTGCAAAGAGGGGGGTTAGGGTGAATCCTCAGGTTTTGGAAGAAGATAAGGGTGTGTGCTATCACTACAACAGTACTAAACTAATATAAGGGTTCAATCCATTGTGCCAGGTGTTTTTCCTGCACAAAAAACTCAAGAGCCAATGAACTGGAGCCAAGTGGGAGAGTACGCCTCCAAGGGATTAAACACTCCTCTCGCCAGTCGATCTGGCCCCATTCCTTTCATTAATTGGTCGAGAATCCCAATCCATCGAGGAAGCGCAGCGGTACGGCCAATTGACGTGGCGTTACCAGACGTGTTGCATCCCTGAGGCGGGAGCCAGGCCAAAACGAATTTCCTGATTGGCTCTGGTCCGCGAGTTGCTGGGGAGAGGCGCTGAGAGGCGGGCGGAAGTCCCTAGGGCAGGCGTTGATTGGCTGAGGTTAGAGCACCTCTTCTTCCGATGATTCGGCTCTTCTCGGTTCGGTCTCAGTGAAGCGTCTGCAGCCGTCGTTTGAGTTGTCGTTGTTGCTGCCCACTCGCGGGTCAGGAATCAACGTCTCCTGCCCGCCCACCGCACGGGTGCCGCTGGGAGGAAGTGAGAGGGAGGCTGCCTGTGGGTTTGTCGCTGCTGTTGCCACCCGCTCGGGAGAGCCGAGACCCAGTCCAGTCGGTCGCCTGCCACCCCTTGTAGCCGTTACTCGCGGGCCGCCACAGCTGCCGGCCGGAGGGGCGCGCGCCATGGCCTCGGGAACTGAGTGAGTTCATGTGTGTGCGTGCGCGCGTGCGACCCCCCGTTCGCTGTGGGTGCGCGCACCCGGGGACCCTTCGGCGCTGGCTAGGCCCGGCCGGGCCTGGCAGTGGAAGCGTCTAAGAGGTGGAGACCAGGAAAGAGGGAGACTTGGAAGGAGAGGAGAGGAAGGGGGCGAAGGAGGGGCCGTGGCCGGGCTCCACTGGTCTAGGCACCCGCGCGCCCCCTAGGCGGGGTTTGCATTCGGCCCGGCCCGGGTCGGGGCCTGGGCCAGATCGTGCTGTGTCATGCAGGCCCCGGCCGGCCTGATTGGCTCCCTTGGAACGGCCATCCGGGCCTGGGGTGGTCTGCGGGCCCACACTGCCTGCGCGAAGCCCTGGGGCCTCAGAGAAGCCCCTTGCGATTCGGCCTACCACCGCTGAAAGCTCTTGGTTCCCGGAGAGCAGGCCCCAACGCCCTAACTGGGCCCGGTGGGCGTGGACTTTGGGCCACGTGAAGGCCTTCGGAGACCGGAGACGCCGGCAGAGGCCGGAACCTGGGAAGGCCGGGCGGCGGGCTCAGGGAAACTCACCACGGCCCTTTTGGAGCCGAGCCCACTGGGTCTGCGGTTAGCATCCTATGCTACCTGGGTAGTGAGGGAGAGAGTGAGCCCTCTTCGCTTCTGACCTTCCTACTTGAGGTCGGTTGTTAGAGAAAGCTTTAGTCAGTTTTTCTTGATGTTATGAAATAGGCGATGGGAGAAAGGCACGTTTTTCATTTCTCTAGTATTTTAGGTTTTTGCTGTATCGTTCGAATCTAAGTTCCTATTTTCTGGGCCTTCATGGATTTCGACCATCGTGGTGCGAAGGTTAGAGTTGCCCTAACTCTAACCCACACGGATTCCTCCCCCAAGCTGGCTGTGTTAAGAAATCCTGGGCGAGGCCTCTACCCCTGAGAAAAGCATCAGATAAAACCTGGCCACCTCTTGTCCACTGAGTTTATAATCAAGAGCTTTACATAATGGAAACAGAAAAGGCACAGTCAACCTCTGAAAACTCTTCTATGCAAATCACTTTCCTGACATAGAGTTTTGGTTTTTTGGTGTGTTCCTTTTTTTCAAGTTTCTGAATGAAGATGGAGTACCATATTTTGCTGTGTATAATGTGCACTTTTTTGCCCAATTTTTTGAGGGAAAAATAAGGATGAGCATTATATCTGAGTAGTACCTGAAATACCTTGTATCTGTTCTTGTGTTTTGTAATCATTTGTTAAATAAATTTTTTTAATGTACCATATGTTCAAAAGTAAATGCTAAAATTTCTTTATGATACAAAAAGCAGGTATCTAAATAGAAGTAAATTAAAATCGAATTAAAAAATTAAAAAAAATTTTCCTGAAAGTTTGGGCGTGCATTATACAAGGCAAAATATGGTATCACTCAGTTGTCTATTTAAAAGGACCACTTGTCAATATTTAAAATATTATTTTAGGTTATTCAGTCAGTTTTTTGTTTTCAAGACTAAAAATAAAAATCCAAAACTCTTAAAATCTGGCATCATAGATGGTTTCTAGCCACTGTGTCATCTTAATGACTCTTACCTGAACTCCCTCCAAGTTTCCTATAGCCCATTGGGGTTCTGGAAAGGGTCTGATTCACATAAAAGACAATGTGAGGTGTCCCCAAAGAGCTTCCAGGTCTGCTGTTGGGTCATGATGAAGCTGAATTCTCTTTCAGAGGTTGCTTTAATCTCAGTAGATGGATGTGGCATTCAAGGTCTTTATCTTAAGGGAGGAGCATACCACTCATTCCCAGTGGTAGGGTCAGGAATGGTAGGCAGATTGGAAGTTTTCTTCGACTGCAGCTTTGGGGTTAAAATACAAACTATGATGGTTAGAGGCATCAGTCATTTTCTTTTCTCCAGCCCTAATCCTACAGGTCAAGCAGGAATGTGGGCATCCTTTGGATGGTATTTTGAGGTGTGAGGGAGAATTGATGGGTTTAGTTGCCCTTAGTTGTCACATTGACCATGATTGCCCTCCAGGGTTGATAAGCACTAGGGAAATTTGTGTTCTCTGAGTGAAGCATTATGCTCAAAGTGCCACATTTCTGGGTTGGGGGAGCAACTTTAAGCCTAGGAAACTCCATTCTTGGGAACTAGTTAAAAGGTGATGATTAAAGATGCAACCTATGTGAATGTCAGCAGAAAGTTTACAGTTTTATTAGATGAATGGGATTTGTATTTCTTTTTCGTGTGTCAGGACCAAAAAATATAAAAATTCTGTAATTTCACAGAAGGTATTCTAGAGCATGGCATCTCTTTTTCTTGCACGTTGTGAAGATATTTCCTAATAGGAATACTGTTTTGTCTTGTTTTGTTAACTGATGTAGCCCTGGATCTCATTACAGTGCCTAGCATGTTTTTTATACACACATATGTATATATAGACATATGTGTGTACACATACATATAGTTGTTAATTTGTTGAATGAAGAATAATTCATGAAGATCTTTTTTTATTCTTTGCTTTTTCCATTGTCTGGCCTCCCTAGGTTAATGCACATGTTTTAAGAGGAGGTAGTTCTTCAAAGGGAGAGCCCACCAAGTTTAGTTAGTAGAAGGCTGGAGATAAGCTAGGTAAGAAATTAGTGTCAGGTAAATAATCTTAACTTCTAGGAAATAATTGAAGCTGGACAATTTAAACCGAGTTTAGACTCAGGCAATCTTAATTTGGGTGAGAAGGACTTTGAACAAGTCCATGCAGTTGTGTAGCTTTACAGAAATCACCTTTTGAGCTTAAACCTCTTTCTGAAGGTTCTAGATCTGTTAGTTTTGTTTTTTGTTTTTTCCCCAAATATGATGGTCTTTGTGTTTGGCATTCCTGTGATATATAGAAAGTTCTGGCATCAGGTTTAGCCAGTAAAAGAGAGTAGAGCTAATTTTGCTTCATTGTCCTCAGCTTTGCTTGATGGGACTTGGGGCCTCCCTGAGCCCTGCGATAAGCTGTCCTACCAACTTTGTTTGGCAGGAAGGTTAGCAGAGGAAGGACTTGTGCTTTGTTGTTCAGTAATTAATTATAGTGACCATTAATACTACGTTCCAGGCATTGTGTTGAACACTTTGCATTTATTATCTCACTTAAGGACAGTAATCCTGAGGTAAGTGCTACTACGTTCCCATTTTACAGATTAGAACATCAACTTCCAGAGAGGTTAAATAACTTGTCCAAGATCACAGTTAAGTAATGGCAGGGTTGGGATTCAGACCCAGCAGGTCTGACAGCAGAGCACCTTCTCTTAATCACTATTCTGTCCTAAGACTAATTTCATTTCTTTAATTGTACTTAGTCTTTAGTCTCCACTTCTATTTAATCTTTTTAGGCCGTAGTGTTCTGGCCTTTGAACTTTATAGCTAGGATAGTAGTGCTCAAAATACCAAGAGCTACTGGAATGGGAATTGTAATATGTGCTGGGTGTTACTCTTCATGACCTTGGCTGAATTTCCTTCTGAGCTCTCTGATTTAGGGCAGCTTCATCTATTTATTAATTCTTTCCTAAGTATGAGTTTTAGACATTGGAGTTCTGGACTGGAGTATACATTGGGACTGACTTTACTTTTTCTTTCTAGTTCAAAAGGTGATGACTTATCAACAGCCATTCTTAAACAGAAGAATCGTCCCAATCGGTTAATTGTCGATGAAGCCATCAATGAGGACAACAGTGTGGTGTCCTTGTCCCAGGTAAGTTAGGTCCACAGTCTAATCTTTCCTTATTGCACTTAACCTGAGGGCTTTTCCCAGGTTTCTTTTCTCATTTTTCTTGCAGTGACCACAGATAGATGGGGTTTACTGGGAATCCCAACCTCCGGGGCTGCTGCTTACCCCCTGGCCCAGTGACCCAAAGGCCTTAACCTTCTTTCCTCAGCCCAAGATGGATGAGCTCCAGTTGTTCCGAGGTGATACAGTGTTGCTGAAAGGAAAGAAGAGGCGGGAAGCTGTGTGCATTGTGCTTTCTGATGACACATGTTCTGATGAGAAGATTCGAATGAATAGAGTTGTTCGGAATAACCTTCGCGTACGCCTAGGGGATGTCATCAGGTGTGTGTGTGGTTCTTGGCCCCTCAGGGATGGGAGGCCAGAGATAGCCTGCTTTATAGGCAAGACCCTATGAAGGCTTTGGCAGCTGCAGATAGCAGAAGCCTCCTAACCATGGGAAGACTTACGTATCAGGGTTGTCTTTAGGTTTTGGTTCTGCCTCCCTGGGACTTTAAAATCTGCTTCTTCGTGACCTTTGGGGCAAATTTGCATTTCTGTGACTTTACTGATACCTTTTTTCCCCCTTACATGAGGTATAAGTTAACTGCACCGTGGACTCTGGTGTAGGATGCCATTTGAGGGTGTGTATCTGCCAAATAACCTCACTGCTCTGTTGGATTAATGACTTGTGTTGGGGCTTAAATGAGGTGGGAGTGTGGGTAAGGAAGGTGGGCTCCTAGCAGGTCTTTTAAGGATCTAAATTAATCTAGGAGAGAGTCACAGTTTGAGCCAGACCCAGGATAGTTGCAGTCTGAGCAATTTTGGATTTAACTTTAACCAAGAGTCTTTCCCATCTTGGAGTCATCTCTAGCTATTGCCACCGAACCACCTGGCACCTGGCCAGGAATATCTTAGGCTTCTGATTCTTCTTTATAGATTATAGGTTTCGTATAGCCTTCCAGGAGGTGCTTAGTCACTTTTCTCAAGGTGCTCTGACCACCTGTCTGAGGTTATTTTTTTTATTTCTATTTCTCTGACCCTTACACTTAACAGACAAAGACCTCCTTTTGTAATATTGGGTCACCAATATTAGCCAGAATGGATCATCCTTGGATATCTCTCCCTGAAGACCCTTATATAGGCTTCTTTGTAGGGGTTCCAGATGTGTGAGTCTTCCTTTTGGTTCACTGATTGGGAGTGGGCAGCCCCAGAAACTTTTTCTCATGGCTTCTACTACCCCTCCTGGAGTGTGACCTGTCTTAGTTCTCTTAGTTCTGCTTGGCTATTCCTTTGTCCTTGCTCCCACTCTATTCTCCTGCCTCTCTTCACCTACAGCCATCCCTGCCTTTTCTCTTTTGCTTGCCATCAGCTCTCTGTGCCAGGCCCTTTCGGACACCCAGTGCTTGGGGCTGCAGTGTGGTTGGTAATGAGGCATCTGCTTATCATTCTCAGCATCCAACCGTGCCCTGATGTGAAGTATGGCAAACGCATCCATGTGCTACCTATCGATGACACAGTGGAAGGCATCACTGGCAATCTTTTTGAGGTATACCTTAAGCCGTACTTCTTGGAAGCTTATCGACCCATCCGGAAAGGTGAGAGATAATTCTGAGGACTGGCCTTAGGATGTTTGTTTGTAGGGATACTTGGGGGTCAACTTTGAAACATCTGTCTCATATATGTACATACATATCTACTCTCTCCTTCCCCTTGACCCCTCCCACACCCTTATAACTCCCATTCCCATTCCCTGCTCCAGGAGAATAAGCCATCTTTTCTTAAATCCCTGAAGGAGGAGGTGGGTCATTTTGGCTGTGTCACAGTCCAAAGTGCATTTAATATTCAGCACAGCTCTACTATTAGTGGTTGTTGTAAATGCGGGATTGTCTATACCTCAGAAGTCAAAACCTATGGACTTCTGGCAAATCAGGTTGTTCACTGTTCTCTTGAGAGCCAGAGGAACCTTTTACAGGTTAGCTTTCTGCTCTCGACTGATGCATAACTGGATTCTGGGGGTGCAAAGGGAAAAGGGCAATATCGAGTGAACTTGTAGACCCCAGGTTCTGATGAATGATTACTCTTATAGTTGACACCTCTAACAGCCCTTCTACTGATTGCTCTCATAGGAGACATTTTCCTTGTCCGGGGTGGAATGCGTGCTGTGGAGTTCAAAGTAGTAGAGACAGATCCCAGTCCTTACTGCATTGTTGCTCCAGACACAGTGATCCACTGTGAAGGGGAACCTATCAAACGAGAGGTGAGTTCTCTCTCTGATCTCAATACTTGACTACGTGGTTACTCCGTGGTACAGTCATGTGGGAGCTGTCAAGAGGGTTTGCTCTTTGGAACTAAGCTTCTTTTAAGTATCTGATACCAGTAATTTTTAAAATCTAGATTGAACTAAAAGGATCTAAGTGGTTGGACTGACTTTTGAAGAGGTGATGCTGATGATAAAGGTGGAATGCCCATTTACCAGAATTTCCAGCTTCAGGTCTTAGGGGAGCCCTTCCCAGTAAGACTAAGGACAGTGTGAGAGGAAAAGCTATGCTAGCCATCTGGCCTTGGGACTTTGAATTGTTTTTTTGAGGCATGGTCCCCTTGAAGGAGAGACTCCTAGTACAGCAGATTTTTCCACACCAGATTGTGAAAGGATTTGAAGAAACTCATCTTTTGCTAATACTAGTATTCTTCTCCTTTTCTTTGTCTCCTCCATATTCAGGATGAGGAAGAGTCCTTGAATGAAGTAGGCTATGATGACATTGGTGGCTGCAGGAAACAGCTAGCTCAGATAAAGGAGATGGTGGAGCTGCCCCTGAGACATCCTGCCCTATTTAAGGCAATTGGTGTGAAGGTGAGCACCTTTAGGGTCTGTGGGATAGAGTGCAGCGTGGTGATTAACAACTACTTTGTGTCTGATCCTGGGTCCTGTTTTCATATACGTTTTATTGTTTTTTAGTTTATGGAGGGCTCTAAATTTATTAAAGCTACTAATGGTCTAGAACAGGGTAGGCCATTGAAGTTCTCTGTTGCATTTATATGTATTTTATTAAGAACCCTTGACAAATTTAAAGCCATTTTTATGGACTCTATAAAAACAAATCTCATCATAGTTTGCCAGCCTGTCTAGAAGAGTGCTGCCCAATAGAAGTAGAAATTAAGGAAATTTGCAGTGTTAAGGGTAATGAGTCTAAAACATTTGAGAACTGCTGGTCTAGAATGTAACTGCCCCAACCTTTTTCATGTCATGGGATACAGTGAAGATGAAATTATTGCCCTCCCGCTAATATGCACCATATAAATAACTATCTTCCACATGGGCACATCCAGTGTGCTGCCTGTGGAAGGCCATGGAAAAGACAGCTTCAAAGATGAAAACTTGTGGTTGGTGGTAAGGAAAAGCATTCTAACATGATAATAAATCCTGAAGAGTTGTGATTACTGAAGTGAATGAATCTCTGGCAACACTCTCTTAAAATGACTAAGCTGGTCCTTGGCCCTTGGTCTATTTAAAGTCAAGCTTTTGGCCTAATGGCCTTTTGCTTTTCCCTAATGCCAGGATCTTCAGACTCACACTAGTTTCTTAGGGTGGTTTCTCTGCCCTCAGTCTCCTACGTAAATTATAGTCATAAATGTCAGCCTTCTGGCAGTATTTTCTCTGCTGAAAAGAGTAGTGAGTATGGCCTGAGGTAAACTATCTTCCTAACAGCTACAGCTGAGGGCTCATTCTTACTAGTGTCAGGGTTGAGCTGTGATTCTCACCCTTTCTAGATAGAACCCTATTCAAGCCATTTAGGGTAGATGGGGTTGGGAGAAGGTGTGAGCCTGAACTTAATCATTCACTCTGTACTGGTCCCCAGCCTCCTCGAGGAATCCTGCTCTATGGACCTCCTGGGACTGGGAAGACCCTGATTGCTCGAGCCGTGGCAAATGAGACTGGAGCCTTCTTCTTTTTGATCAATGGTAGGAAACTTAGCTCACCTTGTGTTTGGCTGGACCCAGTTCTGAACTGAGCATGACCCAATCTCAACTGGATAAATCATGGGCACATCACTTGCAGGCATGCCTTGTGTACATCTTTTTTTTTCTCTGCAGTACATTATAGATAAATAACAAGGGGAAGATATTCTACTCTTGTGTCCCCAATCTGTCCCCTCTTTGAGAACGATTATAAACAGACTGAAAACATTTAGGGGTAGTAAGTTTGGATGGAAAACCAAAAAGTCTATGCTTATTTATTGTAGAGGATTTGGGGAATGGTCATCTGGCTGTTTAAGAATGATTTTTAGCCCTGGCTGGTGTGGTTCAGTGGATTGAGTGCCGGCCTATGAATCAAAGGGTTGCACATCCTTGGGTTACAGGCCAGGTCCCCAGTAGGGGGCGTGCAACAGGCAACCACACAGTGATATTTCTATTCCTCTCTTTCTCCCTTTCCTTCTCTAAAAATAGATAAATATTTTTTAAAAAATTGTATAGACTTTAAAAAAAGAATTACATTTAGCTGTTAGAGATCCAGCTAGTATGCTGCTTCTCTCGCTCTGGCCAGAGGTCCCAGAGGCATGTCATCCTTATGCTTTTTGCTCAACTGTGAGACAGATAGAAGCCAAGTCCCTTGGCTTCCCTCCAGCCTGGTCTGGTGGCTCTCTTGAGATAGTGGCTAATAGACGTTGCAAAAAGGTATGCAGAGGTTACCTTCTTTCTTCTCACCTAGGACCTGTCTGAGCTGGGCAAACAAAATACTTGATTTCTTTTAGGAAGGAGGAAGGATGTAGTTTTGTCATTACCTCTATTCTGTATCCTTTCAGGTCCTGAGATCATGAGCAAGTTGGCTGGCGAGTCTGAGAGCAACCTTCGTAAAGCCTTTGAGGAGGCTGAGAAGAATGCTCCTGCTATCATCTTCATTGATGAGCTGGATGCTATTGCTCCCAAAAGAGAGAAAGTAGGACCTTAACCCAAGGGATTAGTGGGGGGTTGAAAGGTCCTGACTTCACTTCTGACCAGATGTCCTGTCATGACAGACCCATGGGGAGGTGGAACGGCGTATTGTATCACAGTTGTTGACCCTTATGGATGGCCTAAAGCAGAGAGCACATGTGATTGTCATGGCAGCAACCAACAGACCCAACAGCATTGACCCAGCCCTACGGCGATTTGGTAAGGACCCCACATTTCTTTACACCCTGTCCTTCCTCGTAGGGAGATTATAACTCTGCTGGGCTTAATGTCTTTTATCCCACACCTGTCCTTTATCTAAATCATCTAATCTTGTGCACTTCCTGAAGTTTTTTGTAGTAATAGGGCCTAGGGGTCCTTTCCCTTGTCCCTAGGGGTCAGGTTTTGTCTAGGGTGACCGTCCCCTGAGGCTGAGGGGTTTCCCAGGACATGGAACTTTGAGCACTAACATCAAAACAGTCCTGGGCAGACTGTGATGGTTGGTCACATTAGGCCTATTCCCTCAGGACCAGAAATGACCCTATCTGTGTTCACATGCTGTTTCATAGGTCGCTTTGACAGGGAGGTAGATATTGGAATCCCTGATGCTACAGGACGCTTGGAAATTCTTCAGATCCATACGAAGAACATGAAGTTGGCAGATGATGTGGACCTGGAACAGGTGGAGTAGTAGTGATGAAGGCTGGTTGAAGGAAACTTCAGGCAGTTGAAGGGAACTGGTTAGGAATATAAACTTACGGTGGGAAGAGACAGATTTTGATTCCTGGGCAGGGAAAAAGAAATGATTTGATATTGAAGGTAGGAAACTGGAGTTGGCATGTTACTTGGTTGACACTATATTAGAGTAAACCAGAATTTTAGAAGGAGCTTTATTTCTAGGCCCCCAGTCCAGGCTTGAATACATAAAATCTAGCCAATGAAAGAACTGCTAGTACATATTCAGGCAAGTGGGAGGACCCAGAGATACGAGTCAGGGAAAGGGGCCAGGATTCTATTGTCTTTGACCTTTTAAGGCAGCTAGTTCTTAGAGACAGGACAGTAAGTAGATCTTTTCTCTGCAGGTAGCCAATGAGACTCATGGGCATGTGGGCGCTGACTTAGCAGCCTTGTGCTCAGAGGCTGCTCTGCAAGCCATCCGCAAGAAGATGGACCTTATTGACCTAGAGGATGAAACCATTGATGCTGAGGTCATGAACTCCCTGGCGGTTACTATGGATGACTTCCGGGTAAGGACTGTGCTCCCATTTAAGGTCCAAACATACACACTTTGATGCCTTCCCTGGCAAGTCTCATCCTAAGTTTTTCTTCCTTTTCAGTGGGCCCTGAGCCAGAGCAACCCATCAGCACTGCGGGAAACTGTGGTGGAGGTGCCACAGGTAACCTGGGAGGACATTGGGGGCCTAGAAGATGTCAAGCGTGAGCTTCAGGAACTGGTCCAGGTAGGGTAGCTTGGATCAGGGTGAGTCACTGCTTCAGTACTTTGTAATTGAGCTGGTTAGAATGGGGTGTTGGCACATTCATTGCAGGAATTGTGAGAGAATAATTCAGGATCCTGCTGTCCTCGTGTTTGAGGCACCAAAGGAGCCTGGATCTTACACCGTGGGGTTGGGAAGCAGATACGCTTCTGTTTGGTTAAGTTTCTTTAAGCTGTATGGGGTATTCCCTGAACCCTCTTTCTTTTACTTCAAGTATCCTGTGGAACACCCAGACAAATTCCTCAAGTTTGGCATGACACCCTCCAAGGGAGTACTGTTTTATGGACCTCCTGGCTGTGGGAAAACCTTGCTGGCTAAAGCCATTGCTAATGAATGCCAAGCCAACTTCATCTCCATCAAGGGTCCTGAGCTGCTCACCATGTGGTTTGGGGAGTCTGAGGCCAATGTCAGAGAAATCTTTGACAAGGTGAGTTACAAACAGCTGGGCTATCTATTCACTTGCTTGGAGGCAGGGTAGAGATAGAAACTGTTTCTTTGGGAGAGTTAAAAATATCTCATTCTGGAAGCTCAGCTGGGGAAGTGAACATCACTTTATTTTCCTTCTCAGGTAGGCCTGAGAGACCCATTTGTACTAATGCTTAAGTCCATCTGTCCTTCCACACAGGCCCGCCAAGCTGCCCCCTGTGTCCTGTTCTTTGATGAGCTGGATTCAATTGCCAAGGCCCGCGGTGGTAACATTGGAGATGGTGGTGGGGCTGCTGACCGAGTTATCAATCAGATCCTGACAGAAATGGATGGCATGTCCACAAAAAAGAATGTGTTTATTATTGGCGCTACCAACCGGCCTGATATCATTGATCCTGCCATTCTGCGACCTGGCCGCCTTGATCAACTCATCTATATCCCACTTCCTGATGAGAAATCGCGTGTTGCCATCCTCAAGGCCAATCTGCGCAAGTCCCCAGTTGCCAAGGCAGGTGCAAGGTCACGGGCTATGGGGACTTCTGTGAGTCCTCAGACTAGTGTAGAGTGCTGTTTGGTTCCCAGACAAGATTTCATTGGGGATTAGGGTTGAAAAGGGAAGATGGAAGGTTTCAGGACAATTCTTCAGGACAATCCTTGAGGACAATTGTATTAGGACCATCTAGAATGGGGAATAGAACAGTGGTGAAAGATGGGACAGATTGGAATTGGAAGTTCTTGAGTGGCTCAGAGACTGTGTTTGTGTATCATGCCAGGAGAGGCTAAATGCTAAGATAATCTGTAACTTTTAGGATGTGGATTTGGAGTTCCTGGCTAAGATGACTAATGGTTTCTCTGGAGCTGACCTGACTGAGATTTGCCAACGAGCCTGTAAGCTGGCCATTCGTGAATCTATTGAGAGTGAGATCAGGCGAGACCGTGAGAGGCAGACCAACCCATCAGCCATGGTGAGTTTGCATCCTTCCCTCAGATCTGCGAGTTGTTGGGAGCAGGGGACAGTCTCCACCATGCCCTAGAGGAGTTACAAGGTTTTGATAAAATCATTTGACCAAGGTATTTAGCGGGGCATCAAAGAGAAAGAAGCAACTGAGGTTACCACCTTTGGTCTGGAATTATAAAGGCTTAAAAGAGATGGGCAGGCTGTATGCTCAGTATGAAATAAGCTCCATGAGGGAAATCAAAATATCATGTAGATAAACAAATAGAGCACAGTTTAGAATCTAGAATCCAGGGACCTGTCTATAAGGATGGTCCCATGGGAACTCCTGAAATTAAATGCAAATTTTGATGTGTGAGTGAAAGTTCCATAAAGACGGGCACTCCATATCATCTTGCTTGTTTCCTACTGTGTCATGGCACCGTGATGGCTGGGTGGATGGATGGCTTGCTTTCTCTGCCTTTTGGAAGGGGGTCTGTGACATCCCTCCTGTTTCCCACAAAAGCTTGAAACTACTGATAAACTTATCCTAGGGAGCAATCTCTTAAGTTACAGCAGGAGTGGCTTCTCAGTGGAAACAATAGGGTTTAAGCTGGGCTATTGAAGGACGAGTATAATTTGGATAAAGAGAATAAGCAGCCCAAATAACCTGCTATAAAGTAGGGTTACAGAAATTGATAAAACCTGGGTATATTTAAGAGGGCATATGTTACTGAAAGTGAGGCCATGACCTGACCTGGGTAGCTCAATTTGTTAGAGCACCCTCCTGAAACACCAGGGTTGTGGGTTCAGTCAGTGATCAGGGTACCTACAAGAATCAACCAATGAATGCATAAATAAGTAGAACAACAAATCAATGTTTCTCTGTAAAATCAAAATTTTAAAAAGTGAGGCCACTAGGTAAAGTGTAATTCAGATGTGGTAAACAGTAGAGTCGATATTTTCATTTTAAAATTTAGGTTTACCGAAACATAATTATACATAATAAAAATTCATCCTTTTTACGTACACTGTCTATATAAGTTCTATAACTACTACCACAGTAAAGAGATAGGAATTTCTGTCATCCCCAAAGTTCTCCTGGGCCATTTTAGTCAATTTGTTTTTTTTACCATCCTAAACTCCTGACAGCCCTGACGTGATTTCTTTCTCTATAGTTTTGTGTTTTCCAGAATGCACTGACAGGTTTTTACGCAAGTCGGTGACTTAGGTTGTATAGGAGAGAGGGAGACCAATTGCCTACCGTAATAATGAGGAAAGACCAGGGAAGAAATCCAGGCTGGGCTTAACTATCCCTCGTGGTTTGTGTTTACCAATCCTACAGGAGGTAGAAGAGGATGATCCAGTGCCCGAAATCCGCCGAGATCACTTTGAGGAAGCCATGCGCTTTGCTCGCCGTTCTGTCAGTGACAATGACATTCGAAAATATGAAATGTTTGCTCAGACCCTTCAGCAGAGTCGGGGCTTTGGCAGTTTCAGGTAACTAGGCTACAGTGGGGAATGCTTAAATTGTCTTGGGAAACTATACAGCCAAGGCAGTAGGAGTCCTAAGGAGACTAGTTAGGATAGTTGTGAAAATCCTGTATAGGCCCTGTCCTAACCTGTCCTAACCCTTATTTTATGCTCTGTTTCTTGTGCACACAGATTCCCTTCAGGAAATCAGGGTGGAGCTGGCCCCAGTCAGGGCAGTGGAGGTGGCACAGGTGGCAGCGTATACACAGAAGACAATGATGATGACCTGTATGGCTAAGTGGTGATGGCCAGTGTGCTGCGAGCTGGCCTGGCTGGACCTTGTTCCCTGAGGGTGGGGGCGCTTGCCCAGGAGGGACCAGGGGTGCGCCCACGGCCTTCTCCATTTCTCAGTATGAACAGTTCAGCTACAGTCAGACTCTGGACAAGGGGTTTCTGTTGCAAAACAAAACAAAACAAAAACGATAAAATAAAGATTTTCATTTGGGAGGTGGAGAGTGAATTACCAACAGGGAATTGGACATTGGGCCTGTGTCGTTTCTGTTGTAATTGGGGGCAGTGCAGGGGTCCTGTGTGGGTGTGAACCAAGGCACTACCAACACTCCCCACAGTAAAGCATCTGCACTTCACTCAATGACTCTCAAGCCCTCCGTTCTTCCCCCTACCCAACCTGGCCAGGAGGGTGCAGGGCCACAGTTGCTGGGTGTTTATATAGAGAGTAGGTTGATCTTATTTTACACGCTTTGAGTTATTGTTGGAAAACTAATCATAAGGAGTTTCTAAACCAAAAATGACATGTTGTAAAAGAACAATAAATGTTGGATCAAAATGGAGCTGGAGTCCTGGCCCCTGTGCCTGTTTCTTTTTCTGGGAAGGGCCTTGGACTACCCCTTACTGCCAAAGCATTTTTCCAAATGTGAAATCCTGTAGGATTGCTCTCCTCCCCTCTTGATTAACATTGGTATGATACCGCTGCCAAGCCCCATGTCTGCAGTATCACTGATGGGACTGTGGTAGGTAGGGGATAGCCTGATGGAGTTCTAGATGTGGACAGTGTGGCATTCTCTACCAATGTTTGATGTGGATGGTAAGGCTAGGACTGCAGTCTCCTTTTCCTGACTAAGGACTAGACTGCATGTCCTCCAAATATCTTAGGGTTGGAGAAAGATAGGATCTGTGTGCAGGTGGATGTTCTTTTGGTGCATCAAGAAAATTCCAAACATTCATGTTCTGGTTGAAGATCACTTAACAATTGTGTCCACTTTTATGTAATTTGCATTATAAAAAATTGCTTATTCTAGTATTAGGCGTTTTTTTCCCCCTAAATTAAACATTCCCCCGCCTTGCTTTCAGTTTTTAAGATGACTGCTTGTATAGTTTTGTCCACTATAGAGTATCCTCTGCTATTTATTTATAAAATATATCTTAGTGATTATGCTATTATCAGTTGTCCCAGTTTTTCCCTCTTTGCCCCTCTCTACCTGGTAACTCCTTCCCTCCAGCAATTCCCCCTTAACCCCTAGTTCATGTCCAAGGATCATGCATGTAAGTTCTTTGGCTTCTTCATTTTCTATACTATTAACAGCTGCCTGTATATTTTGTACTGACTAGTTATTTATGCTTTGTAATCCCTGTACCTTTTTCCCCATTCTTCCTTTTCTCCCTCCCTGCTGATAACCCTCCAAATGATCTTCATATATGTGGTTCTGTTCCTGTTCTGTTTGCTTGGTGTTTTTAGATTTCAGTTGTTGATAGTTGTGAATTTGTTGCCATTTTAATGCTCAGTTTTATCTTTTTCTTAAATAAGTCCCTTGAACATTTCATGTAATAATGGCTTGGTGTTGATGTGTTCTTTGAGCTTTACCTTGTCAGGGAAGCACTTTAATTTGCCCTTCCATTCTAAGTTTTAGCTTTGCTGGACAGAGTAATCTAGCTTGTATGTAAGTCCTTGCTTTCATGACTTTGAATACTCCTTGCCAGTCCCTTCTTGCTTGCAAAGTTTCTTCTGAGAAATCAGCTGATAGCTTTATGAGCACTCCTTTTGTACCCACCATTTGTGGGTACCTACCACAAATGGTCTATTTTGTACCTACCATTTGTGCTTCTTATTCCCTGTACTTTTCCCCCATTCTCCCTCCCTCTCCCCACTGATAACCCTCCATGTGATCTCCATTTCTGTGAATCTGTTCCTATTCTATTGTTTGCTTAGTTCATTTTTGTTTTTAGGTTCGGTTGTTGGTAGTTGTGAGTCTGTTGTCATGTTACTGTTCATATTTTTGATCTTAGATAAGTCCCTTTAACATTTCATATTAAGGGCTTGGTGATGGTGAACTCCTTTAGCTTGACTTAATCTGGGAAGCACTTTATCTGCCCTTGCATTCTAACTGATAGCTTTGCTGGATAGAGTCATCTTAGATGTAGGTCCTTGCCTTTCATGACTTCCAATACTTCTTTCCAGCCCCTTCTTGCCTGCAAGGTTTCTTCTGAGAAATCAGCTGATAGCTTTATGGGCACTCCTTTGTAAGTAACTGTCTCCTTTTCTCTTGCAGCTTTTAAGATTCTCTCCTCATTTTTAATCTTGGGTAATGTAACTATGATGTGCCTTGGTGTTGCTTCCTTGGGTCCAACTTCTTTGGGACTCTGAGCTTCTTGGACTTCCCGGAAGTCTTACCTCTACCAAATTAGGGAAGTTCTCCTTCATTATTTGTTCAAATAAGTTGTCAATTTCTTGCTGTTTTCTTCTTCTAGCACCCCTATGATTTGCACCCCTATGATTTGGATGTTGGATGTTGGAATGTATAAAGTTGTCCCAGAGTTTCCTGAGCCTCTCCTCAGGTTTTTGAATTCTTGTTTCTTCCTTCTCCAAACCTTTGAGTTCTTGTTTCTTTCCCTTCACTGTTGGTTCTCTGTACATTTCCTTTGTTTCACTTTGCATGGCCTTCACTTTTTCCTCTATTTTGTGGCCATATTCAGCCTTTTCTGTGAGCATCCTGATTACCAGTGTTTTGAACTCTGCATCTGATAGGTTGGCTATCTCTTCATCACTTAGTTGTATTTTTTCTGGAGCTTAGATCTGTTCTTTCATTTGGGCCTTATTTTTTGTCTTGGTGCATCTGTTACATAGTAAGGGGCAGAGCCTTAGGTATTTGCTAGGGCAGGGTAACCCACTTCCCTGGTTGTGGTGCTTTATGTTGGAGAGGAGTTGGAGAGAGAACAGTGCCTCTTGCTCAGCTCTCAACTGGCCTTCAGTCACTTCCTCCACTACCCACAAGCAAATTGGGCCCTTCTGGTGCTGATTCCCAGGTGGGTGGCCTTGTGTATGTTCCAGGACCCTGTGAGCCTCTCCAACAAACTCTCCCGTGAGGCTGGGAGTTTCTCCGCTGCCTCAGCCCCCACAGATTTTTTCAGTTAGAGGTTTTGAGGCTTTAGTTCCCGGCATTGGAGCCCTAGGTTGCATGGTCTGTCTCACTCCTCAGTTGTTCCTCCTGGTTTTGTCTGCATGCAGATGTACTGCCTGGTTTGCCAGCTGCCACCTTGCAGCGAGTCCCCTCCACCCTAGCTACCCGTCTGCCCCTCCTACTGGTCTGGATGAATGTTTCTTCTTTACTCCCTGGTTGTTGGACTTCAACAGTTATATATTTGTAAGTTTTTTGCTGTCTTCCTTTTGGTTGTGCGAGGAGGCATCTACCTATGCCTTCATCTTGGCCAGAAGGCCTCTTTCATTATTTTTTTCAAATAACTTTTCTGTTACTTGCTTTTCCTCCTCTTCTGGCAACCCTATGACCTGGATGTTGGTATGTTTGGAGATGTCCCAAAAGCTCCTTATATTCTTGTTCTTTGGATTTTTTCTTCTTGCTGTTCTGATTGAATGCTTGTATCTTCCTTGAGTTTCATATCATTGACTTGAATATTGGCTTCATCTCCTCCACTGTTGGTACCCTGTAGATTTTTCTTTATTTCACTTAATGTAACCTTCATTTCTGGGTCTTTTTTGTTGTTGTTGTTGGTGGTGGTGGTGCCATACTAAGTTTTTTGAGCACACTAATTACCAGTATTTTGAACTCTGCATCTGATAGGTTGGTTATCTCTATTTATTTTAGTTCTTTTTCTGGAGGTTTTTTTGTTCTTTCACCTGGGCCACATTTCTTTATCTCCTCAATTTGGCAGCATCCCTGTGTATGTTTCTGTGTATTAGGTAGAGCTGCTTTGACTCCCTGTCTGAGTAGCGTGGCCTGTTGTGGAAAAGACACCTGTAAGTTGTGTGGGTTGGAGACTTAGTCACCAGGGTAGGACAACCCACTTCACCACTTTGTGACTGTTTCAGGGGAGGTCTCAAAGAAGGGATAGTGCCACTGCCTGGCTTTTGGAGGTTTGCCTGCAACTCATTCCGTTTCTTGTCACTTCACCCACTCCCCATATGTGACTGGTGCCCAACTAGCTGTTGCTCTGGTGCTGAATCCCAAAGTTGGTGGGTTAGTGTATGTTCTAAGACCGTGTGGGTCCTTTAAGCTGAATGTCCTGAAAACCTGGCAGTTTATTCTGCTGCCCCAACCCCCACTGGTGTTTATAGCCAGAAGTTATGGGGATTTGTCTTTCTGGCTCTGGAACCCTGGGCTATGTGGTCTGACCTAGAATGCTCACTCCCAAGGTATCCTTCCCGATTTTTATCCACCACATGTGAATGTGGGACCGCCTGTTCTGCCACCACCATGGCTTCTCTGCACCTGTCTCTGTGTCTCCACCCTTCCTACCTGTCTGGATGAATGTGGCCTCTTTAAATCCTTGGTTGTTGGACTTCCATACAGTTTGATTTTCTGATAGTTCTGTGTGTTACTTGTTTTGAGGTTTAGTTGTAATTCTTTCTGTTGTTGCATGAGAAGTCAAAACGTATCTTCGTCTCCATCTTGACAGAAGTTGAGTGTCCTTTTAAATAGCTACCATTATATTATTTAGTGTTTCTGGGGTCAGTACCATGATACCTTATCCAAAGGAGTGAATGGTGCAGAGAAAATTGTTTTCTGAGTCAAGTTTATATTGGTTTCCTAGTACTTATACCAGGCTCCCATGTGTTTTAACTATAGATGATCTTTAGGGACACAAGATAGTTATATTGGCTGCTCTGATTATGCTGGGGCATGTTGATCTCAGGTGCTTAAATATTTTTGTACTTTTTGGATTTGAGTGGGCTGTCATTTTCCATGACACTGTCTCTACCAGATTCTTTGCCTCTCCTTTTCATTCCCACTATATAGGTAACCTGATGGCTTAGCCTTCAGTCTTCTCACTCTGATTACTCTGTCTCATCCTATGGGTTGGCAGCCTCACCTTAGAGCTAAAGACAGGGTCTTTGAGGGAAAGACACTTAGTACCTCTGCATCAGGCTATGGGAGCATAACAAAGCAAGTGGTATTTTCCCATAAAAATAGGGATACTGGTTGATAAGTGATGGAAATTTGTGTTGAAATGATTGCTTTGTTTTCACTGGTCACACAGTGTGTCTATAGGGAAGATACTTGGAGCTCTACAGATTTCTTAAGGAAAAACCAAGACCAAACTTAGAGTGAGAGCCCTGGTTCTAGTACTGGCACTTGAGCTTAAAGCAGTGTAGCTTTGAACAAGTTTACTACTTTTGTGGCTTCAAGATTCTTAATCTGATAAAGTGATTGACAGTCATTTGTAAACTGTAGGAAGCAGTGAGGGACCTGTTGTCACCTTTCATCTGCAGAATCCTGCATACTTAAACCAAGAGACAAGTATCAACAGTCTGTCTTTTCCCGAATGGCATTCCCAGAAAGAAATTGGAATATGGTCTTAACTGCATTTAATCACAGAAGTGATTAACCTATGGGAAGAACCCATAGGTTAAGTGCTATGATTAAAAGATGGGTTTTTAACTTAAGAATATGGCATCAGTTACAGAGCACCAACAGTATGCCACAGATGAAACAAGTCTGACATCTTAGAATGTAATTGGATCCAAGATAATCGATCCTACAAGTTGCGCTGAGAATCTGATAGTCACACAGTGCCCATTAGGAACACTGGTCTGTCAGTCATTTGGTCTGCTGTTCATTGATTTGAGTGAACTGTGGCAAACATTAAATGGTTTGTTACTCTTACCAGTCCTACAATCTACTGAATCCTTAAAAAGAATATAGGACTTGGACTTTTCATAAAGCTACCCAGAGATGCATAGACTCATTAAATGTACCTGTGTCAAGTAGAAATTCAAAATTGCATTGTCTTTGAGACTTGGGGGGTGGGGTATGGTGGTGGGGGAGGTGGGGAAAAGAAAGTACCTTCAGTTCCACCCTTAGCCAGCAGGTGGTGAGTTTTGGACTCCAGCCCTCAGGTTTGGGCTATAAATAAAGCTTTGGAATAGAATAGTGACATTGATGAGAGGAGGCAGAGGAACAACATGTACCTTCTGACTGTTTTTCCTCAACCAAACGGAGGGAATGTTGTAGGATAGGAAGAGCAGTGGATTGGGAATGTGGGCTTGACCTCACAGAATCTCCCTTTCTTCTTTTTTTAAAGATTTTATTTTTAGGGGAAGGGAGGGAAACATCAATGTGTGGGTACCTCTAGCACACCCCTACTGGGGACGTGGCCTGCAACCCAGGCATGTGCGCTGACTGGGAATTGAGCCGGTGACCCTTTGGTTTGCAAACTGGCATTCAGTCCACTGAGGCACACCAGCCAGAACAGAATCTCATTTTCTTTGAAGGGCTTTAATTGCCATACTATCAGGAAATGTGCACTATCAACAAAGCACAAATTGTTTATTGGTTTTGTGTGTTTGTTTTTTAGAGAGAGGAAGAGGGGGAAAGAGGAAAACCTTGATTTGTTCCACTTATTTATGCGTTCATTGGTGGATTCTTGTATGTGCCCTGACTGGAGACCAAACTCCCAACCTTGGTATATCAGGCCGATGCTCTAACCAACTGAGCTACCTGGTCATAGCTGAAGGCACAGATGGTTATGGGACTGCAAGAAGGGGCAAACAGAATCAGAGAAGGCTCTGGAGGTAGTCTGAGCTGGGCAATAAGGGAAGGTGGGGGAATTGACATGGAAATGTTGAGAACAATTAGCAAAAGGCACAGATGTCAGGAAATACAGAGAATGCCTAAGAAACATCAGGTTGACTAGCAAGGGAGTCCTGGATTGAATTCAGAGAGGTCAGAAACCACATTGTGAAGAAATTCGTATGCCAGGAGTGAATTTTATTCTGAAGATATGGGTCCTTGAGGAATGGGACAGTTAGGACAGGGAAGTGAGTCAGATTTCAGTGCAGAGGATTCATTTTTTTAAAATAAGTTTTTATTGATTTTAAAGTTATTTTAATTGATTTTTCTAGAGAAAGGGAGGCATTAATTTGTTGTGCCACTAATTTATGCATTCATTGGTTGGTTCTTTTATGTGCCCTGACCAGAGACTGAACCCACAACCTTGGCGTATCTGGACAATGCTCTAACCAACTAAGCTACCTGGCCAGGGCCACTTTTTTTTTTTTTTAATTGTGGCAATAAAGTAAAATTTACCTAACAGTTACCAAGTGTGCATCATAGACAATTTACTTTAAAAATAACCTTTATTTTTCCCTGGCCTGTGTGGCTCAGTTGGGCATTGTCCTGCAAACTGGATGGTTGTGGGTTCATTTCCTGGTCAGGTCACATGCCTAGGTTGTGGATTTGGTCCCTAGTCCGGGCATATACGAGGCAACCAATTGATGTTTCTCTCCTCCTTTCTTTCCCTTCGTTCCCCTCTCTCCAAATTCTCTTCCTCTTCTCTCAAAGCAATATAAAATGTCTTCAGATGACAATTAAAAAAAGAAACATTTTTATAGAAGCAGTAATGTGCATTGTAAAAATTTAGAAAAATATGAGCAAAAATTAAAAAGTTGATATTCCCAATACAAGATCACCATCTTTAGTTCATATCTTTGGGTCTTTCTGTGCATGTGTTTCTGTACCTGTGGTATTTTAAAATCAAAATGAGGTCATTCTCTATAATTTTTAAAATGCTAATCTCTTCCTTTCAGAAATTTTCATGTTGTCTAATTCTCAAACCATATTCAGTTTCCCAAGTGACCCAGATATGTCATTCACAACCATTTTCTTAAAGATTTCATTTACTTAATTATAGAGAGAGGGGAAGGGAGGGAGAAAGAGAAGTAGGGAAACATTGACCTGCAACCCAGGCATATGCCCTGACTGGGAACTGAACCAGCAATCTTTTGGTTTGTAGGCGGCTGCTTCATCCACTGAGTCACACCAGCCAGGGCTAAAATTTATTTTTGATTATAGTACTCAAACTTTTAGGGCACTTTGTTGCAGAGTTTGGGTCAGTTGACCTTCAGAGATTTTTAGCCAGGTAAAGGGATGGATTAGAAGGAATGGGCTACTAATTTGGTGAGAAATGATAACTGACAGTGTTGATGAAGCTGGAGAGATGGAAATGGATTTGAAATACACATCATAGCTTTAACTAACAGTATTTGTTTATTGATTAGATTGGGGAGTGAGAGGAAGGGAAGATAAGCTTCTGACTACCCTTGGGGTGGATGTGGTACCCTTCAATAGGAATGGCCAAATTGGAGGAAAACGTTAACAGGGAAAATGAGTAAGTTTCGGACAAGTTGCATATGAGATGGTATCTAGCAGGCTGTTGGATGTGTGGATCTGAAACCTAGAGATGCTTAAAATTTTACCCATGTTTTGCCCTGGCTGGTGTGGCTCAGTGGATTGAGCACCAACCTGTGATCCAAAGAGTCACTAGTTTGATTCCTAGTCAGGGCACATGCCTTGGTTGTGGGCCAGGTCCCCAGTTGCGGGCACACGAGAGGCAATCACACATTGATGTTTCTTTCTCCCTTCACCTCTCTCTAAAAATAAATAGAATATTTAAAATAAGTTTTCATCCATGTTTTGAAATATGGCACTTAATGGAATGGGTTTAAGACATTTTATATATATATTTTTAAATTTTTTTAATGGTACTGGTATAATTGGACTGTTTTGTGGGAGGAGTTAGATTTTCACCTACCATACTCAGAAACTAGCTTAACAATCTAAACATTAATATATAAAATTATAAAAGTATCAGAAGAAAATACTTTAGAAGCTATAAAGAAAAATGTTGGAAGATTTCATTACATGAAAATTTTTAACTTTTGTACAATAAAAAATCATCTTAAAATTAGAAAATAAGCCACAGATTGGGAGAAAGTATCTGCAAAATACATAATAGGTTGAGTTAATATTTGTGGTATGCAGGATAATGGCTCCCCCAAGATGTTTATGTTCTAATCCCTGGAACCTGTATGTTTTTTTACATGGAAAAGGGAATTAAAGCTTTAAATGGAAATAAACTTGCTAACCAACTGACTTTAAGATAGGAATAGTATTTTGGATTATCTAGGTGAGCCCAATGTATTTACAAGTGTTTTGGGTTTTTTTTTTTTTTTTTTTTTTTTTTTGACTTTATGTACTTTTTAGAGAGAGGGGAAAAGGAGGGAGAGAGAGAGAGAAGCAGAGAGGCATCATTGTGCATCAGTTGGTTGCCTCTCACATGCCCCCCACTAAGGAACCTGGCCTGCAACTCAGGCATGTGCCCTGACTGGGACTTGAACCTGTGATTTGGTTCACAGGCCATCACTGAATCCACTGAGTCACACCAGCTTGGGCTACAAGTGTTTTTAAAAGTGGAAGAGGGAAGACTTTTCTAACTTTGAAGATGGAGTAAGAGGGCTAGCAGCCAAGGAATGTGGGCAGCCTCTAGAAGGCAGGAAAGACAAAGAATGACCCCCACCCCGTACTTACAGAAAAGATTGCAGCCCTGTCAACCTCTTGATTTTATTCTTCTGACAAAGTAAATTTGTGTTATTTTGTGGTAATTTGTTATGGCAGCAGTAGAAAAGTAATACAATATCCAACAAATAGGGGGTAAAGGATATGAACAGGCAAATCTAGAAGAAATCCAGATGGCCACTAAACATGGAAAGGCATGTGTTTCTGTAGCCTTGGGAATAAATGGTTGTTGAGCTGACCAAGGGAGAGAAAAGAGCAGGGGGCTGAGAAGAAACAGTTGGAAAGATATGTGGAGAACTTGCGGGTCAAGTAGGTGAAGAAGGGGAACATACCCAGGCATACACTGGGTCTACCTAGACCCAGACCGATTGCGCTGCGCTCATGTGAATAGCTGTATTTTTCTTCAGTTGCTGTGAAGTTTTTCTCAAGGGCTGCACTGGACTGTGCTCCCCTGGTCTTTCAGCCTCACCCTGTAGAAAGGAATGTGTTGACCCAAGATTGATCATATGTGAAGGGCTTGAAAAGAAATTCAGGCCTGCAGAATCCTGAGTCTTTAGGGACCTGCCTTATTCTACGGGAATACAGCTGCTGCAGAAGTTAATAGGGAACTGACATTCCCAGTGTACCTGACTCCAAAGAAGACACGAGTGGGATTTGTCTAGTTCAACTAGTTTATTAGGGTTTCCTCTGCTTCCCCAGCCCTCAGGTGCCAGTACTACCAGCTGTTCCTCATGCTGACTGGATTTGGTGGGCCTGGCCCACGGCTACTTAGACATTTGGCTAGCACCTTTCGAAGACCCCTGGAAAGGAGAGCCTGAGACGCAGGGGAAGAGAAGTGCTTCTCCATGTGGGCCCAGGGGCAGAGGGTACAGTGCCGAGGGATCAGGATATAACCAGCTCTCAGCTCTGATTCTTGCTTATCTTGGGGACCTGTAGGCATGGAGTAAAGCTGCTGGGGGAGAGCAGTGTGTAGAGAGCTCTGGTTCCTTTGGAAAAGTTGGTTTACAGGGACCTCCACTGGTCTTCCAGCCTGGGCTGGGTGGCCTTTCCCCATAATTGTGGATGATCCCAATCTTGCATCCCCTCCTCTGTAGTCTCCTGCTTTGGATTTCCTGGGGCTGTCTCTCTCTCTGGCTGAAAATTGTGCTGAAGCTTTGTCTTGCCTGTTACCTGAGACTAGAACCTCAGGGTATGAGACCTCTCTCAAGCCTGGGCAGTTTTCATTAGCCTCCATCTGAACACATGGTCCCTGAGGTGGGACCCGGGCCACCATCTTTGCCTTCACTCTTTTCTCTCTCTGAGACCTTTGTTTTGCTCTACCAGACCCATGTGGCTGAGGATGAGAAAAGGAGTGGGAGTGATAACAGTGGACAGGCTGAGTTACTGTGCTCTCTGCTTTTGGGGGATGACAGCTTGAAGAGTAGGGACACAGGTTGGGGTGATGAGTCTGTTGTGAGGGGTAGGAAAAGAGTCTCCAAGTGCCTGGAGTTGTGGAGCTCAGGGCAGGGGAGCTGACAAATGATTGACTTGAACCAGGGGATCTGGAAGCAGGGCTCAGCTGCAGTTTCTTCAGCCCGAGTTCTAATTCTCTACTCCAGTGCCAGACCTGGACCCCAGAGTGCGTGGGCACCTCTGGGACAGCCTCTCTCTGGGAGGGTGGGATCTCTCCCTTAACTCCTGGGAATAGCTCTTCTTTGGGTAGACCAGGCTGATTGGGTTCAGTCTTCAGAGCTTCAGCTAGGGTGGGAGGCCAGGGTATTGGCTGCAGGGGATCTGCTGCTGGAGGGCTGGGACCCTGGGGGATCTCTCTTTGTCGCACATTCCTCCTCACAAACTGAAAGGTCATGTGTGGATCTGGCACATGAGCAGAGAGTGTGTTAGGAGTTGGATCAGGGAGGTCAGTGGCCCAGCTGTTCTCTCTCTGCTCCACTGCCTCCTCCTCAATCTTACAGTTGCCTTGGTCTCCAATAGGGTCACTTGAGTGAGACTTTGACATAGAATTTGGAGGTGGGCTGGGGCCCTGGAATGGACACACAGGAGCACAACAGATTTTTTTCTGCTTCATGCACCCCTCAGGTTCAGAGTCAGAAAAGACTTCCAAAGGTCTAGCTCCATGTGGCTGTTGGGGTAAGCTGGGAGCTGGGAGCTCAGAGGACCAGGAGTTCTTTCTCCTTTGTGATTCCCCATAGCTAGCCTCAGAATCAGACAGGACCCCCATGGGGCTAACTCGGAGGGGTTCTAGTGTGAGAGCTGGATATGGGCTGAGGGCCAGAGATGGCTCAGAAGCCCAGGAATTCCTGGAATGTTCAATGACCTTCCATGTAGTTTCTGATCTAGTGGGGCCTCCCACAGAATTGATTCTGTGAGGCTCAGGAATGGGAGCTAGAGACTGACCATAGTCAGGGGCTATAGACTCAGAGGTCCAGAAGTTCTCTATTTGCCCTGTGGTCTCCCACAAAGCCTTGGACTTAGACAGGACTCCCTGGGGCCCCATTCCTAGAGACTCTATCAGACAGGCTGAGGGAAGACTGGCAGGTAAAACTGAGTCTGCAGAGACCCAAAGATTTTCTCTATTTTGCATGCCTTTCCATAGAGTCTCAGAATTTGATGGGACACATTTAGGGCTAATTCCATAGAACCCTGGATTGAGGTCCAAGGCCGGGGGCTCAAAGGCCTGTTGGCTTTCTGAGTTTTCTCTGCATTCCCAGAGGCACTTGTATCCAGGTGTATCTCCCAGGGGACCTCCTCTCTGGAGTTCTGGCACTGGAGACCCAGAGGCCAGAGGCTTCTGTTTGTGCCCCATGCTTCCCAAGAAGTCCTTAGGTATAGAAGGTTCTCCTTCAGAGCTGACTTTCTGGGATTTTGACAGAGAATCCGGGGCTTGAGAAGAGGCTGGCATTGGGGACTCAGAGTCTTTCAGACTCTTTCTATGTCCTGTGGTTCTCCACTGAGTCTCACATCCAGGTGGAACTCCCAGGGGTCTAGTTTCTTGAGGCTCTGTTATGGGAGCTGCAGATTGGTAAGGGACCAGGACCGGAGGCTCAGAGATTGGAGGATTCTCTCTTTGCCTTGTGGTTTCCTGGAGGTCATCAGATTCATACAGGCCCCCTATAGGGCTAACCCCCTGGAGTTCTGGCTGAGAGGTTGGGGTTGGGCTGGGAACTGGCACTGATGGCTCAGAGGCTTTGGAGTCCTCATTTTGCACCATGGTTCTCCGCGGGGACTCAAACCTAGTCAGGACTCCCAGAAGGTTAGAGGGATACAGCAGAGAGGCAGAGAGTAAATCTGGAATGTGTTGTGGGAGGCCAGGATCCCATGGCATCCCCCACCACACCTCAGATGAGGGGAAAAACTTGGAGGGTCTTGTTCTTTGGAGTTCAGGCTGTAGATGCAGGGCTTGATCCTCTGAGGCCCAAGGGACTGCTCTCTGCCACATAAGCCACCATGTAGGTGCCTGAACTCCAGAATGGAATCCTGTATGGTCTATGGGAAAGGACTTAAGATGGAGGGGTAGTGATGGAACAGAAGGGGAAGATGGAGGGGGAAGTTGCTGAGGATCGGGGTCCAACTCTTTCAGGTCTTTCGTAGTGTGCACTTTATGGATAGGAAGTGGGGTTGGGGAGCAATATTGGGAAGACAGCAGGTTGGACCTATGCAGGAAGGAAAGCTTGTTGAAGCAGACAGAAGGACCAACAGGTAACTTCAGGGGAAAGGGGCCATCTGAGCTCAGGATGATGACCTCTAAGGACTCACTGTGCAGAGAAGGGAGTCCCCAGAAGAGCTGGCTTTTTCTCTGCTGTAGTTGACTCCCTGATGCTGCCTTATGCCTCACAGGCAAGTTGGTCAGGATCTGAAAGGTGGGGAATGATCTGGAAGCGCTTGGGGTCTGCGTGAGTACTAGCTCTGGTGTCCCTATGATTTTGTGTTGCTTCTCAGAATCACAGGATGGTTGGGGTGGGGCTGTGGTAGCTTGCTCTTCAATAGGAGCTTCTTTGGGAAGAGAACGTGGCTTCAATGGATCCAGGAATATCACCTCTTCTTTCTCCTCTTCTCCCTCTTCTTCTTCCTCTTCTTCTGACTTCTGCCTCCACAGATGACAAAGGAAAGCCACACGGTACAGAAGTAGTAGGCCCTGGGAGATGGAGAAAGACACTATTAGGCATGAAGCCTTTTCAGACACACAAGGTGTGTCATGAAGCTGAGTCTGTTCCACACCCAGAGTGAACAGTTCCTCAGCTGTCCCCACATCTGTGGTCAACAGTCACTTACCCATCCAATGTTAATGGCCATTGCCCAGCCTACATGTGGAGATTGGCATTCCTCACATAATCCTACATCTATGGTAAGTGATCACTCACCTGCCTTCAAATCTAGTATCAGTGGTCAGTCACCCAGCCTCACATTTAAGGCTTATAGTCACTCTCTTGGGCTCACATCCATTTCAATGATTCCTCACCAAAATTCACATGGGGTGACAATAGTCACTTAGCCCTCTGCATGTCTATGTCACCCACCTTGCCTTGCTTCATGTCCCCAGAGTACCAGGGCCAAAGATGTCGCGAGCTCCCAAGCTGCCACCACCTCCGGATCTGCCAAATCATGAACAGGAATAGTGTCACTATATTCCCTGTACTCTGGAGGCAGCTGCTGCCACAGTGTCTGCATGCCAGGGCATGGGTCAGCTGGCTCCAGAGAAGCCCCTTGACACCCTCAGCCCTAAGGAAGCCCCCTAGAAGCCAGTCCATTTCCTCCACCTAGTGCCAGTTTATCCTGATGTCATCACTGCATCACAGAACAAAGAACTCCCATGCCTAACAGCCTTCTCCCTGAATTTAGGGTCAAAAATTGCCATCACTAGCCAATTCAGAGTTCACACAGTGAAACGTGGGTGATCCCCTTTTGCCTTGATTGCCAAGGTCAGAATTATGCTTCAGGCATTGTGGATAAGGACATGGATTCTAGCATCAAAACTGCCTCATTCGAACACTAGCTCTGCCACTTTCTACCTGTGAAATCTTAGTCATATTTAATCTTTCAGTGCCTCAGTTTTTTCACCTGTAAATGAGAAGAATAATATTACCACATACGGTTTTTTGAGAATTAAATGAATAAATTTATATGCTTAGAACTGTATATAGTTTATATGCTATATTATATACATGCTACATTAAAATTTTATTTCTTTTAAGGCTCCTGATTACAAACCTCATTCCATTTTTAATGGATAGAATCTATTCCCTCTTTTTAAAAAAATCTCATATCAGTTGCAAACTGTCTTATTTGACTTTAGGTTGCCTGAGATATTTTTGGCAAGCATTCACGTTAAGGGTAACATATAAATCAAACGTGCTTGACCATTTTTCTTCATTTGCCCTTCTTTCCCCTAAAACCACAACTTATTCCATGTCAACTCTTATTTTCAGGGCCAACCTTCAATCTTTGCCTTCCCAAAAGAAGTCAATGCCTCTCTTCTAACCCCACCCTTCTCAAAGGCCAGCTTAGTCTGGTAGAAAGAGCACTGAACTAGAATTGAGGAGACCTGGTCCTCTAGTTTTGTCACTGATTGGCCATGTGATCTTGGGCAAGAAAAGTTTCTCCATTGCTACCCTAAATTGGATTAATTAGTTCATTCAATATATATTTATTTTTTAAAAGATTTTATTTATTTATTTTTAGAGAGAAGGGAAGGAGAAAGAGAGGAAGAGAAATATCAATGTGTGGTTGCTTCTCATATGTCCTCTACTGGGGACCTGGCCCGCGACCCAGGTATGTGCCCTGACTGGGATTTGAACTGGCAACCCTTTGGTTCACAGCCCATGCTCAATCCACTGAGGTACACCAGCCAGGGCTCAATACATATTTATTGATCAGGTATTACGATTAGTCTTGAGTAGATAGAAGTAAGACAGAGACTCTAAAGTAAGTCCTATTTCAGTGGGGAAAGTAGTCAAATAATAGACAATAAAATAGAGATATGCACAATGGAGGCAGAAAAGGTTACCTAACCAGGCTGGAGAAGGGGATAGCTTGTCAAGGGCTGTGTCCCAGAAGAGAAGATTAATGCTTGCTTTGAGGAACCAAGAAAACAAGAGTGTAGGGAGTGAGAGAAGGACAGTGCAAGCAGGAGAAGTAGCCTGCATAAAGGTGCTAGGGCAGAGAAAATATGTCCCATTAGGAAGAATGAAGGTATTTCAATACAGTGGGGATTGAGGAAGCAACAGGAGATAGGCCTGGAAAGACAAGATCACAAAGGGCCCTGAAGACCAGTCTAAGAAGTTGAAATTTATTTTGAAGGTAATGGTAAATCACTGAAAAGTTTTGAGCAGGGAAATGACAAAATCAGGTTTGTGTCTTGTAAAGAACACTCTAGCTATAGTGAGGGTAAAGAGAATAGAGATTGAAGGCAAGAGATTAGTTAGGGAACTCTTGCTTTAATTTAGGCAAAATAAAAGATGAGGCCTGAAGCAAGGCAGTGATGGTGGGAATAGAGAATAATGGGTTCAAGTAGAATTCCACAGATGAAACTCATTAGACTTTGTAACCAATGGGATGGGGTGGAGGGAGGGGGAGTTGAGAATGACTCCAGGGGTTCTGGGAGGAAACTGGGTGTGTATGTTAGGGCCATTTTACTGAGATAGGGAACACAGACCTGGATACTATGATAGGGTGTGTGTTGAATTGATGGGTTACATTTTATTTTATTTTATTTTATTTATTTTTTCATTTTTAAAAATATTTATTTATTTATTATTTATTTATTTATAGACAGAGGGGAAGGGAGGGAGAAAGAGAGGGAGAGAAACATCAGTGTATAGTTGCCTCTCACATGCCCCCTACTGGGGACCTGGCCCGCAACCCAGGCATGTGTCCTGACTGAGAATCAAACCAGTGATCCTTTGATTCACAGGCCAGCATTTAATCCACTGAGCCACACCAGCCAGGGCTGATGGGTTCCATTTTAGGCATTTGAATTTGAGGTCCCTGTGACAAGGAAAAGCTAGGCAGGAGGCAATTAGATACACAGATTTGAAGCTTGGGAGAGTTGTCTATGGGGAAGATGTAAATTTGCCAGCTAGCAGTGTATATGTAGCAGCTGAAACCATAAAAAGGCTTAAGATGATGAACTGATATGTAAAATTTAGGCCAGACAATGTGGCTAGTGTTTTTTTTTTTAATTAAAAACTTTAATTAGTAGCCAACACTATAAGCTTAATAGGATGTACATAATAATCAACATTTCAAGCTTAAAATCTGGCAACATTGGATTTCCCTTCCTACCAAGTAAAGACCATTTGCAGGGGTGTCCAACCTTTTGGAATCTCTGTGCCTCACTAGAAGAAGAGTTGTCTTGGGCCCCACATTAAATACATTGTGACATGTAATGACAAAAAAAATCTCGTAATGCTTTGAGTAAATTTATGATTTTGTATTGGGCCGCATTCACAGGCATCCTGGGCTGCGTGCGGCCTATGGGCCTCGGGTTGGGCACCCCTTAGAGTTAAGTAGCAGTTGCTCCCTTTGAAGTGGACGTGTGCTCTCCAATTCACCATGGTTCTTACCATATTTTCATTGTTAATGCCAAGACTAAGGGTCACTTACTGTTTAGCATTGTGTCTTTGATTTTGTTTTCTTTTATTTTTCCAGTTTTACTCATTTGTATTACTGGCTTTTGGGTTTGCTACCTCTGCATGAAGAAGATAAGTTGAGTCCTTAGAGAAGGCAATACTGAATACTTATTCTGTGCTAGTTAATTTATACTTATGGCAGGATAATTTACCAAGTTATTAATTGCTGCTGTCTCCCATTCCTTGCCAGTGGGATAAAAAGGCAACTTTGTTTTCCTTTCTTCCAGGAATTCTAGATTTCTTGTCTCATGGAATTATTAATGGATTTTCTATTTTCTAGTGCAAGACACCTGACCTACAACTTTAACCAGGCTCTTGTGTGGGAGGGGAACTTAATTTAGCTGGGTGTTCTTGAGAAGGAGAAGACAGAGGATGTGCTGGGTTGAGGGAAGAGGAGTTGCCCAAAGATAACAGTGGGTCTAGGGACTTGGGAAAAAAGATGTAACAATGGGTCCCATGAGTGACAGTGGCTGTACAAAAGTTCACTAGGAGGCATCAGGACTTCTAACAGGGAGAGCTGATTTCATGGTTAGGCCACTAACCATCTAGCACATAGTCTTGGGAATTGCAGAAAAGATGCTGGTGTGTATACTTGGCAGAGATGTTGTATACCCACCTGACTTTGAATGGACCAGATGGGTTTAGACGATGTATATCCTTGGGGCAGCTATGACAGACTCAGCCTGAGCTTCTTTCCTAAGTGGTTTTCTTTTCCTCTTCTTTTTTTTGTTTTTGGTCAGTGAATACCACAATAAAGAGGGGAAAAGACCACCCAATCATGATTAATATTAGATGTCTTCAAACCCTAGTAAATGGGAGTTTTGAGCTAGATTTAATTTAATTTAGAAAAATTAAGTAATGTGGTATTTCTTGCTTCTCGATGTTATGGAACAAATTTATACTCTGACAATTATTATTCCATTTAATCTTTACAACTCCTTGAATAGGTATTGTTATCCCTGTTCACATAAAGGGAAACTGAGCTCAGAGAATATATATTCCTTCCAAAGTCAGAGTGAAGGATTGAGAACCCCCCCTTGTACTGTGAGGAATCATTTGGATATAAATGACAGCAAATAAAATCCAACAGGTGTAAACAAAATGGGAAGTATTGACTGATAACTGACCGGTCCAGGGGTAAAGCTGGCTCCAGGTAGTAGGACTGATGCAGGGACTCAATTCAATATCATCAAGGTTCAGTTTCCACTACTTGGCCTCTGTCTTCTGTGCTGACTTTTCTCAGGTTTTATGTGGTAGCCGGTAAAAGTGATGCTAAAAATGTGATGTCACGCTGACAACATTGTGACTTATGCATTCCAACTGGTCATGTATCCATCCATGAACTACTCATGGTACTGTTCACAGGTGAATAGACTGCTTCTTCTGACAGGTCTGAGTCTCATATACACCCTTGGAATAAGAGTGTGGAGGGAAGACCATTCCACCTGCATGTGGACTGAGACTGAAGAAGTGGGAGTGTGGTAGTTTCTTCAGAGGACAGAAACATACTGTTTCTAAAAAGGCATATGCATGTTTACTTTGGTATCAAAACAAAGTAAAACAGAATGATGTTCACTACAGCCCTCTCTAACTTCCCATTCTGTCTTCTGACCCAGAGTTGTCATTACTCTTTTATGATTTGAGGCTTCACCTGAAGTATGAATGCAGTCCTTCTGAAGATTGGGAGAAGAGTCTGGATGCAGGAATCCTGAAAAGAGGGAGACCCAAAAATCTGTGTGGATGGACCATTCCATGACCTAGGCTCTCAATTCCTAGATCTTTTCATCTCAGAGTCCTTTCCCTGTGCTGAAGTCTCATCATCAGGAGCTGCCTTGCCTTCTGAAATAACACAGTCTGACATCCCACCCTCTGACTTCAATCTTCAGATTTGTCCTGAAGATAGCAATTCTTCTACCTTGTTAAGACATCCATTCCATTGGTCCTTCCTCTTCCTGGTAGGTGAGCAACCTCTTGCCTTCATTTCCTCCCTCTCCATGATAGGCTTTATGGTCACTATCCTAAATGCTTCTCAGTTCATTCTCCTTTCATCATTTCTACCTGGCAAAATCCCAACTCTGCCTCTGCCAGACCTGCCCTGTAGGAAGCGGTTCAGCCCTGTTGGATAAAATCACACATGAGTAAGCTGGTGCTACCATAAACTCGTAGTCTACAACTAACAGTCACCTGGAAAGCATTTATTCGTGAATTCTATTAAGTGCCTGCTATGTGCTAGATACTGTTGTTCTGAATACTTGGGATACATTGGTGATCAAAACAGGCAAAGCTCCCTGCCTGTGAAACTTCATTTCTTAAAAACTCTCACTTTCTACTGAAAAGTCAAGTCAAACCTTCTACACTTTCTTTAACTTCTCTTTTCTCTGCCCCCTAGCTGATGTGCCAGACCTCCACTTTTCAGAGGAATCAGAAGCCATCAGATGGGAACTTACCATGTCAAAAACCATTGCATATAACCTCCTTCCTTCCTGCTACAGTGAAAGGTGTCTTTCGAGATGGCCTCCCTTGACCTTCCCAAGCAAGGATGGGTGCCCTTATCCTCCTCTCCCCGACCAGCACTTTCCACACTAGATTGATCTGTATCTTAATTATCTGAGGGCATGTTTACCCAGTTTACAACTCCAGCATCTGTTGCTTAGTATCTGGTCAGAGGCTCAGTAACTTACCGGTGAAGCAATGAGAAATGGGCGACATTCTATTATAGGGCGGGGCCTGTGGTAGGGCGGAGCCTCAGAATTCTCCTCAGGCTTCCTAGTGGCCACCTTAGGAGGCTTCACCTCAGGACACAGTCAACCTTCTTGGCTTCCATGAGAACGGAGGTGGGCAGTTAAACTCAGCCAAGATTCCAGCGGGACTTTTCCAGACATCCCAGGGCCCTTCCAGCCCTGGGACTCCCCCCACCCTCGGTTGGTGGGGCCTGTGGGTGGGGCTGGCTGTGCTCCGGACTGCAGCAGAGCCTGTGAGCATCCACGAGAAGCCACCCAATTTGCTAATCCCTGTGCCTCCCTCTCCCTTCCCCCCTTTCTTCCCTTTCTCTTCCAAAAGTGCCTTGGATAAAGGTGTGAGGAGCTTTTTTTGAGGGTAATGTCCCAGGAAAAAAGACAAGGGCAGGACTTTTCATGTTAAAAGCCTAATCAGTGTTAGTATCTGTGTGGAGCCCAGGACCAGGTGAAAGCAGAGCTGTCTTCATGGCATTGGGGATACTGAAGCTCAAGAGGGCATGGCCATCATGGGCCTGATCCTGGAGCAGAATCAGGGCTTATGCCCTGACTGGTGCAGCTCAGAGGGTTGGGCGTCACCCCTGCAGACCAATTCCCAGTGGGCACATGCCTGGGTGGCAGGCCAGGTCCCCAGATCAATGTTTCTCTCCCTTTCTCCCTCCCTTCCCTTCTCTAAAAATAAATAAAATATTTTAAAGAAAGGAAAGAAGAAAAGAATCAGGGCTTAGGCACAGAGGAGAATCAGCACCAGGAGGAAGTCTAGGCCCAGGCAGAGCCCACAGATAGGCATCTTTTCAACTACAGGACTCCTCCCTACCAAGATCCAAGGAAAGTGACAAGTGCATCATGTGGTCAGCACAACATGCAGACCCTAAGGACTAGAGCTGGATCAGCAGGCCAGGCAGCTCAGAGACCAGAACACACATTCCTGGAAAATTATGAGATTTAAGGATCAGCAACAATTGTTCATGCCTCCCAGGGAGCCTGTGTTCCCAGCCAGGCCCACCAGTACGGACCAAAGATCCCAGGTACCTCCAGTTCTCCTCTTCACTGTCCCAGACTGTCTTTGGGGGTGTGTCTCTTCTAGTTATCCAGGAAGTCCTCCTCCATCCCTCCTAGGAGGGAAATTTCTCTCAAAGGAAAATTCTAGTCCATGTAGAGAAAATCCATTCATTCTCATGTTAGCATATCCTTCAAAGAGGATAGTCTTTGTTTCTTATATAACCAAGGATGTTTATTCTTTCCAAATAGCTTTGTTTCTTCTAATAGGTTAGTGGTATCTTCTGTCTTTGCTGTTTGGGGTATATGTTTTGGAAGTCCCAGAAGTCTGGACTTAGAGGAAGGAAGGAATCAAGCTTCACCTTATATTGAGATACTGCTTGAGCTTCTCAAAGGTGACCAGGGCCCTGGAGGAAGGCTGACGGTGGCACTGCACACCCACCTCCAACCCAGCTTCATTGCTCCTGCTCATATGCCATATTTTTAAAATATTTTATTTTTTCATAATACTGTCATTACAAAAAAATACAAAAAAACTACTATAAAAACATTCAGGGGCTTGTCAAAGTGAGAAAACCTAAAGACCCCACCCCAGGACCTTGCTGAAGCAGTCCTCCCCTAGCTCCTGCACTGTTGGATTTCTTTTTACAACTCTGGGAATGGGGTGGAGTCACACAGGCATCAAAGGGCTGGAAATTTCCCACTCAGCCTCCATGAAGGGTAAGAAGTAAGTAGTTTCACATGTCACAAAAATGGGATTTGGAAGTTTGGGGGTGGCTAGGCCCTGAGTTCAGAGATGTGGGGAGAAACTTGTGACCCTGAATCTCTTGCTGGGGAATAGCTGCCACCTGACCCCAAAGCCCTTTCCCTTCCTGATGAGGACTGGGAGATGAAGCCTGCCCCCCATCTTTTAGCTTTAATACAGCAGGCCTCCTTCCCCTCCCTCCATCCTTACACACTCCTGAGAGCAACAGAGAGGAGAGAACTTCCAGCTCTGTGGGGTCTGGGCAGGGGAGCTGTCAGGGAGGCTGCTGAGGGCCCTGTTTACCTCCCTGCCCGAAGTGGAAAGTGTCTCGTGCTCAAAGGCCTGGTTCATGGGTCATGGACCTTCCCTTTTTATCTCAACCCTGGAGAGGCACAGACAGCTCTAGGTGAGTGCTTTGTGTGTGCAAATGTGTGTGTTAACCTTGGACACTGTGGACCTGGGGGGGTGGGTTGGGGGGGAAAGCAGTGTCCTTTCTATCCCCTTCCTCTCCCATAGGAGGAGGATGAAGGGAAGGGAGAGAAGAGGTATTAGCAAAGCTGAGAAGGGAAAGAGGGCATGCTATGTACAGGCATGGACAAGGAATCTCTATACCTTCAAGTAGCACTCAGGTCACTCTCCAGCCACTGGAGTGGGAACTGCATTCAAAGCTAGTAATAAGAAATTTAACCCCTGGCCTGGGCTAGTTCTCCCCACCTCCCTCCCACTTCCCCAAGGCAGCCCAGCTCTGAAAGGGGTCAGGGACAGGAACATTTTCCTGAAAACCAGTGGGTTTGGTTTTGGGTTTTTTTTTTTGTTTTTTTCATTTTAGAAAAAGTTGCCAGTGTCCAGTGAACATCAAGTTGGGTGCACATTGAGTTAGGGTGAATGTGGGGGTATTGCTGTGGTAGACTCTGGGCTGGCTGGGGCAGAGCCTAGGAACAGGGAAGGTGCTGCTTAAGGATCTGTCGTGTCTGTGGTGTTAATCTGTCTGGGAAGCGAACTTTGAATTCGACAATGAGATCTCCCCGCTGGGTGGGCACCTTGGGGAAAGGAAGGCCCTCCCCACGGAGTCTCTTCACGGTGCCTGGCTTGATGACATCATTGCAGGGCAAAGGGATCACTCGGCCATCAATGGTGGGAATGTTCACGGTACAGCCACACAGCGCCTGGGGAAAATGAGGCAGAGAGTAATGAAAGGTGAGGTAGAGTGACTGGGAAGAGAGAAAAAAAATTAAAGTGGGGAAAGAATGTCCCTATCTTCCCCTCTCATCACACATGCAACCTGACCAAGGCCACGCACCTCCTTGAGGCTAATCAGAGCACTGTAGAGCACGTTGGTACCATCTCGGCGGAAGTGTGCATGGGGTTTGTCTTTGAGCACAAAGACTATGTCTGCAGGGATGTTGTCAGGTGTGGCATCACCCTCTTTGGGGAAAGTAATCTTGGTGCCTTCCTTCCAGCCACGCTTGATGACAATGTGCAGGATCTTGTCCTCAGTGCGCACAGTTCGCCCGTCAGGGTTGAGGCGCCGCCTTGTAATCTTCATACGCTTGGTGGAGCCATGGTAGATCTCTTCCAGGGACACCCGCAGCTCATGCACCACCGGTGGGTCCTGCACCTTGCGCCGAGGGTACAGAGGTTCTGGAGCTCGCCTTGGACCCCTACTCAGCCCATTGAAGCCAAAGCGGCCGAAGGCGCCAAATGGGTCCTCATCATCATCCACATCCATGTCATCTGGATCAAAACTACTGAAGGGTCGAGTAGAGCGAGTGCTGGCAAAGAAGATATCGAAGGGGTTGGAGCCACCAAAGAAGGAGGCAAAGGTGGCATGGGGGTCTCCGTGGAAGGTGTAGTGAAAGGAGCCACTGGAGCCACCTGATGAACCACTGCCAGTCTTCAGGCCTGCAGGGAGGAGAAGTGAGGGATGGTGTGGCTGGTCCAGGCCCTACCTCAGTCTCCTCTCCCTGCCCTCTACCTCCCAACTCATGGGCCTAGAGAAGGAAGAAATCTTTAACTCCTAAAGAGAGGGCTGCCCTAATAGAGTAAGAAAAGTCTCTGGTGAGATTAATTTTTGCTCTTAATTGTATGTTTAATAAAGCATAAATTGAGGTTTAAAGAGGCTCAGTTATCCAATAGGTGGAAAAGCTAAGACTAGAAGCCTTAGAGGATGTGACTTCCAGTCCTATAATCTCTCTCAGGTACCAATGGCCCAGATGTATCTCACAGAGCCTTGAGTGGCTAGCCCGGGGTCATATTACAAGTAATATCTGGCTCCAAAGTTTTTGCTTATCTTCAAAGACACACAGGACAAGAGGCAATTGGATAAGATTTGACCCCACAGGGGGCTAGTAAGTGATCTGTCCCAAATGAGGTGAGGATACAATCCAGGAGGAGGCCCACTTTCACTCTGTTTCTAGCATAGTTTCTTCTTTCCCTGACTTCACACCAAATGGGAAATGAGGGCCCCCAAAAGCAAGAAAGCTCATTAGCTTGGAGATGAGGGGCTACTTCTCTAGAAAAAGTTCTCAAATGCTTTGTTCCCACATTCAGGGCTCACAATGTTGCACAACTCCAGGGGGCGCCATTCACACATTGGATAGACACACACTACAATGGAATGAAGCTCCCTGGAGTTATATAACACCAAGCCCTGTATCTCATACTTAATACTGGAGCCCCTAAAATGCATGAATGAGCTGGCACATTGTGGGTGGTGACCCCAGTTGCTCTCTCTGAATTTAGGTCATCTCTAAGGGGCTCAGGTTCCTGGTGGCAGCCTTATGGGGGGATGGTAGTGGTGGTAGCGGGGAAAAGAGTGGGCAGAGGAAGGAGTGAGAATTGATCTAGAATATGTAGGGTGGGGCCCAAGCTAGAGGAAGGGACTCTTCTCTTTGAGTCTTTTCTTTTACCTTGAATTTCAATTGACTATGGAAGCCCAAGTCTACATTAGCCTCTTATTTCGGGGACCACAAGGGCAGATTTGGATTTCATTAGAGAGGCCAAAGTGGCAGGCTATTCAGAGACTCCTGGCGGCTGCCTTTTTACCCCTTCCTTAAGACTCAGGGTCTGTTCTTTCCTTTTCTTGAGGTCTGATTATCAGGTGAGTTCAAGAAGCTTGGCAGAGCTCAGTGAGAAAGGGAGGTTGGGCTGGTGACAAAAGGAACGGGTAATTTCTCTGCAGGGATTCCTGCTGTACTGCTACCACCCCCTTTTCAAGTCAGGAACGACTTGTCCTCAGCCAGGGCTGAGCACGGAGTCTGTGCGCACAACTGTTCTGTCTGGGTGTTGGGGAGGAGGCAGGGCGGACAGAAATATAACCCACATTTCCAAGCCTGCTTTTCCCTCCCCAGGCTCTGGATGTCTCTTTAAGGTTGTGCTGCATCCTCAGGGGCCCTCCTGGGATGTAGATCTGCATTAGAACCAGTGTCTGGCCCTAGGGGCTGAGCTTTGCCCTTCACTAGGCTTGGTCATGCAGGAGGGGTGAAGTTTCCAGGTAGCTCTCCCTCAGCTCCCACCTTTTTCCTGAACAAAGGTGAGGCCGAGTGGAAGAATGAGTGCAGTTCCTAGAGAGGTCACATGGTGGCATGGTGTTTGCCACAGCTTCCCCCTTTCCCTACCTCTACTTCTCCCATTCCTCCATCCCAGAGGAAAAAGAATCTTAGCTGAGAGAATACTGGAGATTCCAGAAGACGTCTGGTGAATCTGGAAGTTGGCAAGTTTAGTAGGTGAGCCGGAAAAAATGGAAGAAAGTAGTGGCGTGGTGAATGAGAAGAGGGGCTGGGAGGACTGGGGTGCTTAGAGGGTAACGGCACGGAACACACAGCAAGGAAGAGCAGAGGAAAAGAACATTCTTTTCAGTGCCTACCCTGTATCAGGTACAGTGCATATGGTTAGCCTATATAACTTGAGGTGACAGTGGCGAAAGTATGGAGGAGAATGTAAAAGAAAGGTAGATGCAGTCAGGGAGGAAGGACAGTTCCTCCCGGGAAGGCGAGTCCTCAGCTGTGACTATGTCTCTTAATATAGCCTGACAGGTGCCTGTGGCTGGCGGGTGGCAGGCAGCCCTGAGGGGCAGGCCCAGAATTAGCAGCTACATCATGCCAGTGGGATGTGCTGGGAGGGGCCGCCCTCTCAGAGGCTTTATTTGGGCCTCTCCTGCCACCCTGTGTGTGGCCACCAGCTACCCCAGGGACAGGGCAAGATGCCAGCAGCAGTTTCCCTGCCACCCATGGATCCCTGCCACTTCCTCAGGGAGCAAAGCACCCCTCTGATCTGGTAGCCAGAAGTGGGCAGGGAGGGAGCAGAGAAGGGAATGACCATCTCTTTAACTCAGTGCTTCAGTGGTTAATTCCCAGGCTGCTTAAGGGTCAAACTTTTATGCTGATGAATGTAAATGCTGTCCTCCCAAAAACCATATACTCCCTTTCTCTAACCTTCCCCATCAGCCAATGAAGCAGCAGGGACTTCAGGCAGGACTAATAAGGTTGGGAGGGAAAAACAGGAGGGGGAAGGCCTCTGATTCTAAGTTCAGGCCTCTCTAAGGCCTGAACTTAAGCAGGGAGAGGGGCAGAGAGAGGTGAGAAGAACTATGGTAAGCCGGCAGGGTAGTAGGTGGTCTCTTCTCTCCTCTGGGTGTTAGTGTTAGGAACAAGTGCCGCCTTCACCCCTTCCTCAGTCTCCAGTTCCCTGCTATGAGAACTGGGTCACCCAGAACCGCAGACAAGGACAGGGGCCCAATATCAGATTGGAGCACTGCTCTCTTACCTTCCTCCCCATACTGGTCATACAGGCCTCGTTTCTTAGGGTCACTCAGCACATCATAGGCCTCTGCAATTTCCTTAAACTTCTCCTCAGCGTTGGGTTCTTTGTTCTTGTCTGGGTGGTACTTCAAGGCCATCTTCCGATAGGCTTTCTTGATTTCATCTTCGTTGGCTCCCGATGGGATCCCAAGAATCTTGTAATAATCCTTTCCCATCACAGCCACTGGGCCAGCACTGGTCTCCTTGTTTCTGAAAGAAATCCAGGGCCAATCCTTGATGCCTCTATTCCCTTCTGCCCCAGCCCTGCTGCTGATGATCCTGCAATCCCTAAAAGTCACTGTGTAACTTTCAGCAGGTCATGCCTTTTCTGTGGGCCTCTGTCTCCCCATCAGTAAAGGGAAAGGTTCAGACTAGATGATCTCTTCCAGCTCTGACATTGTAGGATTTGGTGATTCTTTCCTCAGTTCCTGGGTTTCCCCAGCAGGAAGCTGGGGGCTGTGGCCCACTTCTTGGAGCTAGGCTAAGACCCACGTCCTTGAGCCAGACTGAGGATCCCCAAAAGGCCCTGCTGAGTGAGGTAGCACCATGGACTGACAGATCCACGCGCAGAAGCTGGCGAAGATCAATGTACCGGGTGAGGTCACCTGAGTATCGTGGTCTCCTACGCCATGCCTCAGGCATGGTGCCCAGGCTAAGGGCAGCTGGGGCAGTGGCCTACGACTGGGGACTGGCCTGGGTCTTCAGCCAGCTGTCCTGGCCAGCCAGGCTGAGTCAGGGAGTGGGTGTCTGGAGTCCTCTCTGCCATTGGAGACCCCAGGCCTCCCAGACCCGGACCCCCAGACTATGCTAATTCTCACATGTGACTCAGGTCAGAGGATGATTCACAGCCTTTGGAAACTGCCATTTCTAACTCCCTCATAAGTAGGGGGTGACACTGTCCTCTCTTCAACCAGGGCAACAGCTCCCTTTACTCATTTCCCAGTGTCTACACACAAAACTGTGTGTGAAGACATGTCTGTGCCACCTAAGCACAATATTAGTGAACAAAAACATCCCAGTGGTAGGGCCTTTTTAAACCTTAGTTGTTAGGAGACAATTGGGCACTAGCCACCATTTCCTTAATACCTTCCCTATCAGTTCCTCCCTTTCACCTGCCCAGTGGTTTAGGATCTGGCCCAGTGCTGGGCCCACACTCCTCTGAGTCCCTTCTAAGCTGGATGCAGGGGCATTTGTTATGTGAGGGGGAAAGATAAGGCTCTAATTCTTCCATGCTGTTTTTCCCACCACCCATGTCTCTGTGGTGTATATGAAAGGAAGGGGACTTCTCTGTATCTAGAGCTATTTGGGAGAATGGCCAGAAGCCATTCTCCAGCCCTTCTGAGATCTGGCCAACCCCTGCCAAAGCCCAGAGAACTGGTCTTTCTAGCAATGTCCTGGGCTGGCAGCTACAGCTAAGGCCTGCTTTTCTGCCTCTTGACTGCTTCAGTGAGGGGTGCAAGGTTTCCTGGCAGGAATGAGGGCTGTAATTGGTAAAAGGAGGCCTCAAAGCTCCAGGTAGGTAGGGACAATGGCCCTACCTCCTGCCCCCACAGGGCCCGTAGCAGGTGGCTGAGTTGACTCATGGCTCTGGGAGTCACCTCACTCTGACGAAGAGAAGGCTCCAAAAAGGCGGGTCCTCCCCTTCTCCCCCTACCAGCATGTCATGCCTGGTGGGGGAGGCTGGGGATGGAGGAGGCAGAGAAGAAAGAGCATCTGGGGGAGGGGAGCCATTTTCGGAAGCAGCAGTAAAAGCCGTCTGAGAGGGAGCTGGGGGTGGTCTGCCATCTCTGCCTCGGCCCACACCTTCTTTCCCCTAGGACTGGGAAGGAATCCTAGCACACCAAAAAGGTGCCCCCAGAAAACTATAGCAGCTTCCAGGTAGAGGGCAAATGAAAGACTTGCCAATTCTCCCACCCTCCTCTTGCTGTCCTTGCATTACCTCTTCATCCAGCCAGCTTCCTCCCGGGCACCCACCTGCTAGCTGTTCTAGACCTGTAATACACTTGCCTCCACAGACACAGGGCAATCTCTTTCAGAAATTGCCTTTTTCTTCCTTCTTTCCTCCCTCCCACCCCTACCCACAAGCCACGTGTTGGAATGACAAAGGAGCCCCATGGCATGGCACTGCCTTTGATGGAGAAGAACGGAGAGGATGTTAATGCAGAGGCAGGAATGAAAAATGAGAAATGGCAAGGGGACTAGTACAGGGAGGGGAGATTGTTGATACGGAAAATGAAGTACTGATGGATGGGGATGAGGTAGATGGAAATGGCTGAGGTAGGAGATGGGTTGCTAATGGTTGAAGGAGGGATGTAGAGAGTGAAAATTCTGGAGATGTTTATGGAGAATGGGTGGATGCCTGAAGGGTTTGGTACAGGAGATGAATGATAAGGGGCACACTTCATTCAAATGTAGGGGTGAGGTAGGAGGCTGTTGTATGTAATGGGGATGAGATGAGGATGAGATGGAGGAAGCAAGTAGGCAACGGTGGGGGATGTGAGGTGGAGAAACTGACTTGGTATGGTATGAGTGCCATTCTCCGGAGGGACTTACCGAAACTTCACAAACCCATTCAGCGTCCACGCTCGAAGTTTTAAGGGCTCCAGCTGAATTTTAAACATCAAGCTGGCTAAGAAGTCTTCTCCCCAGAAGTGTGGGAAGCTCCGGAAAGCTCCTCGGGCCTGTAGTGGGGTTGCTGCTGGGGATGGGCAGGAGAGCACTGTGCGCTTAAACATGCCCAGCCCAGCCCCTCACCTCTGATGGCTCCACTGGAGCCTGCTTGGAAAGCTGCAGCTTTGGAAGTCACCTCCTCGGGTTCTCAGAGGCACTTGCACATCAAGGCCTGTCCAGTGCAGCAGGAGCTGGACCTGATCCCCAGGTGTGAAGAGTGAAGTGATAGGGTCCAGAGGCCACCTGCTCTCAGGTGCAGCAATGTCTGGCTGATTGTGAATGGCTGTATGACAGTGTGACAGTAAGGCTGGCAGTGCGAGCGTGTGCCGTGAGTGGCAGCGTGTGTACCTACGACAGGTGTGATTGTCTGTGAGGGCCTGAGAGGCACTGAGCTCCTCTGGCCTCTCTCTCTCTCCCCGGGGAGGACCCGACCCTAAGCCCCAAGAACCTATTCAATGAAGTCACTGATGGGGAGTCTCCTCCCTCATAGATAGGAGGGGAGGGGCGGGGCAGAGCCGAACCCCGCCGGGACAAAAGGCGCGTCGAGGAGAGGAGGGGAGGAGAGAGGGGAGGAAGAGAGGGGAAAGGAGGAGAGGAGGGGGCCTGGGCGGAGGAGGGTGGTCGGTGATGTCACCGGTGCTGGCTGGCTGGGCCATCTCAGAACCGCCTCCGCCCGGTGGAACCCAACCCGACCAGGCTCGACCGACCCTCCCCCGGCTCAGACACTGACTGCTCCCTGTAAGAGGGTCGCAGACAACGAATGCCTTGCAGAGTCCAAGTCCCCGCACCCCTACGGCAGAAAAGCCGATGGGCCTTCAGTGTCCCAACCCCCTGACACCAGGACCCTGGCTTCGCGACGCCCACACTCCCAGGACCCCCGAATCCTAGCTCGGCTCCCTCACCGGTGAGGAGCGGCGGGTGCCTCCGCGGTCCGTCAGACAGCCGCTGCCCCCTCCCCCAGCTCCGGCTCCGCCGCCTCCACTCTGGACAGGAGTCGCCTGCCCGCCGGCCGCAGAAAGCGGGCCCGGGAACCCGCCCCCACGGCTCCGCCTCCGCGCTGCCCATTGCGCCGTCTTCCCGTCACTCAGCTCAATCTCAGTTGTAATTGGACAGCTTTCTACAAGTGGCTTAGTGATAGCCGCCCATTCCCCACCCCTGTCACCCGGCCACACGCGCACACATTCCTGGCAGTGATTGGTGTGGCTCTGATTGGTGGGTTCTGGGATCAGTCAACCACACCTCTTCGCTCTCTCGTCATGTCATTGGTGAAAAGGACAGAGGGCGGCAACTCCACGCGCCCTTTGATTTTATTGGTTGGTCTGTGGGGCTCAGACCCGAGCCGGGGGGTGGGGTGCACAACTACATTAGTCCAATCTCCGGTTTGGGAAGGTGGGACGTACTGGCCACCGCTGGAATCCCGGGAGAGAACCTTCTGGAACCGTGCAATATCAAAGCCTTAAAGGAAAACTGCGCCCACCAGTTGGCGATGGCTCTGGGCTGTTTCCTCTCATCATTTAGGGGGGTAAGGGAGAGAGTAGTGCACTTTGGGAGGTGTAGTCTCTGGACTAGGGTCAAAAGGTCACCCATTCTTAACCTGTCTTTCATTGAACTGTGCACAAACTTCGACTTGACCTGATTTAGCTTTACCTTACCTTGACCCCGAGGTGGCTTGACGTGACCTGACTGAATTTCAAAACAGGCCCCGGTAGACTGCAGAATTTAAGTGCCCTTCTGTTGTCTCCTTTGTAACCTGGTAGTTCTCCCCAGCTCTAACACCTCCGTGATTCCCTTTCTGAGTCCCCTTTTCATTCTGTATAATCCCCACGTCCCAGCTCTCTCATTAGCAGCTCCTTCTCAACAAGACCCCCACCCCCCTTAAAGTTCTCTCTATAATCTTTCATCCTACTTCCCCTTTGAGTTCCTATATTTTAGCGCCCCCCCGACCCCCACCCTTGCTTTTTCCCTCTGCTTTGCCCCATAAGATCTCCAGTCTTTCCCCCAAGATCTTCTGCCTTATCCTATTTTTAATCATTTCTGCTCCCATCCTCTCTCCTATTCTAGCTCCCCCTTTAACCCTTCATCTCAGCTCTGCATGATCTTTCTTAACACCCTCAGAATCTCCCATCTCAGTCTCACCCCCACCCCCACTCCCCATTAAATCTCAACCCAGTGTCCCCGCTGTTCAGAGCAGGCAGGGCTGCGGAGGCGGTCACCAGCGGAAGCCGACGCTTGAGCAGACACGGTGCCTGGTGCCTGGCGCCCACGTCACTGTCTCCCAGGCCCATCTGTGCTAAAGGGAAGGGGGTGGGGGGAGGGAGTAACCCTCCGGGTGAAGAGGGGGAAGGAATTCTTGGAGGGTTTGAGGAGAAAGAAAGGGACAGCAGAGGCTCTCACTTCTCTTTCTTGGTCATTTTTTCAGAGACATATTTGGGACACCCATGAGGTCATGCAAACTGGATAGAGCTGGTAACTGAGGGTGGGAAAAAAATCAGTATCTAGCCAGCAGAGCAGAGTGTGAGGGAGGCCTAGGGGTCCTGAGGTCAGGTCTGCGTAGTCTCCACTACCTGTCTTCTTTCCAGTACTCACTATGGGGATCCCAGGTATAAAGGGGTGTGAAGTGTGAAGAAAGGAAAGAAGTGGGGTAAGAGGAGGATGGAGAGGAGGTTGGGTTTGGGGGATGAGGAGAGAAGGGAGGGAAGATGGGATGAGGGGGATGAGGAGAGGAGAGATTGGGTAAGAGGTAAGGAGAAGAGGGAGTCGGGAACAAGGATTGGAAGGGATGGGAGATGGGGTGAACAGCAAAAGGATGGGAAAGAGATATGGGGTGAGGAAGAATGAGGAAGGGAGGGGAGGTGGGGTCACTAGGGAAAGGAATAGTGTGACGTAGAGACGGGCAAGGTAGGATAAGTGGGCTAGGACTGGTGCTGGCTCCTTAGATCTGGGGGGCTCTCACTCCCCTGTCTCCAGACTCATGGGGGCCTGGTTTGTGGGTGGCTCTGCTTCCTCCTATTTCAGTTGTGTATTTTGCCTCCTCCGGTCTTGCCTGTGCCAACGTGGAGGCAGAAAGTTTAGTCACTGGCCCTCAACCTGGTCCCTGCAAATGTTCAAGTGTAGGCTTAGACCTTTGAGGGTACAGGGCTGTGCCTTCAAGTATTGGTGGCACAGACTCCATTGTCTGCTGGGCTCCCTATTGCTGCCCTCTGTCCCATTGCCCTGGGTGTCAGGTGTGTGTATGAGGAATGAGGGTGATGCATAGGGTAGAAGAATGCAGGCTCCGGAGGCAGACTGTTGACCTTGTGAGGCCACATCTGTGTCTCATTTCCTTCTTCATAAAATGGGGATATATAATAGCGGTACATCTTAGGGTTACTGTGAGGGTTAATTAAGGTAACTTGTAATGCACCTAGTTCTGAGCTTGGCATATAGTTAATGATTACAGAGTTAACTGTTACTCTGAATGTTCACAGATAATCTCGGTGTGTGAGTGCATCTGTAAATGTTTGATTCTGATTGGGAGTTACTTGTGCTGTTATGTCTGTAATGCAATTTGTAAGAGTCTATCTGTGTAATTATTTTTGTGTGGTGGTGTGCCTGATTCTGTGTTATTTGCTGTAGGTGTGTGATTTTGTGTTAGTGTACACATGTGATTAAATGACTGTGTAGGCCTGTGTCTACATGATGGAATGGATGAAGTGTGGCTTCATAGTTGTTGTCACACTGACATTGTGTCTGCATGCATGTGTGATCATGTCAGTTGCAAACACCCCACTCACTCTCCCTCCCCATGGAGACATCATAATCCTAGGTGTCCCTCATTTCCTCACCCTGAGGGAACCGGAACCTGGGGGCATGGGTGGGGGTGGGTACCAGTGAGGAGGTATTTAGACAGGAGCACATGTTCCCTCCCAGACTGCCTATGGGAGGGGGAGCCTGCAATCTTGCACATCTTCTGAAGGCTCCAGAGGAAGTGTTCCCCCTCCAGCTCATTCTCAGTTCCCTGTCTTGTCACCATGGCAGCAGTTGCCAGGCGCTCCCACAGTTGCTAAGATCTGGATGTGGGAGGCTGCCAGGCACTGTTGCCAGTAGAAACAGAGAATCCTGGGGGAAAGGAAGGCTACTCCCACAGCTGCCAGCTCTCTGCAGTGACAGGACTAGCCCTTTGACCTCTCCTGTCCCCAAGTTCTATGTATCATTTGTGACAGTACTAGAATTGGTGGGGGCAGGCTTTAACAGGAAGCTGGAACTGGTATACTGAGATCTACCTTCTGAGGAGAAAGGGGCTGTAACCTGAGCATTACTATCTTTAAGGTTAGGAGGCCCTTAGAAATTAGTGACTACCTAATTTGGTTCTCCATACCTTTTATTTCTCCCCTGGCAATATCTCTGCTTGATTTCTTTGGTGGCTGGTGCTTATTACCTAATGCTTCCACCTGTATAGGAATGCTACATTGACCCATTACCCTGGATGCAGACTGACTTCTTCGTGAGGTCAGTCTCTTAACATCTCACCTGGATACATACTTCATGCTGACACCTGAGCCCAGACTTCAGTCCCACTCTGAGTCCCAACTTTGGCCTCAGCCTGAGACACTGACCTTATTAGTATTAGTCCTGAACCAGATAGTTCCCCACACCCAGCCTCAGCCTAAGCCCTCCTCCTAGACATGGATCAGCCCTCATCTTGATTACAGATATTTGAATTCATCTGAAGATTCCATTCTGATTCTGTACTCTGACTGAATGCGGAACAGTGATCTAACCTCCCTGGTACCAGCCTGGCAGCTCTCTGCATGTTGTGAACCTACACTGACTAATACCATAAGGGTGAAAGAAGTCAGTTCTTGCCTTGGGATGAGAGGGCAGTGCTAGGAATGACCAGCAGAGGGCGTGCAACATCAGGTTCTAGAGGCAAGCTTCCCAGAGCCAACCTGGGAAGGAGATATCAGGGGTATTGAGACCTTGGATCTTTTCTTTCAGGTCAAGACCCAGAGCTGCAGGCACAACAGATGGTCTAAAAGGTTGAACTAAATAAATTAAAGTTCCATTGCTTCTCGGCCTTTTGGCTAAGATCAAGTGTAAATAAATTAAAGTTCCTAATCCAGTGATGCAGATGCTTTGGGGGTGATGTGGGTTCACGTAATTATGGATCTCCCTACTGCTCAGCAGGGCTCAGGGCTGGGCACACCCCAGAAGCTCCTCAACCATTTACTGTCATCATAGGTCTCAAGGCACCCCCCTCCCCCAACTCAATGCTTTTTTTTAAAAAAAAAAGATTTTTATTTATTTACTTATTTTTAGAGGGGAAGGGAGAGAGAAAGAGGGAGAGAACCCTTGATGTGTGAGAGATACATCAATCAGTTGCCTCTTTCACACCCCCAAGTGGGGGCCTGGCCTGCAACCCAGGCATGTGCCCTGACTGGGAGTCGGACCAGTGACCTTTCGTTTTGCAGGCTGGTACTCAGTCCATTGAGCCACATTAGCCAGGGCCCAACTCAACACTTCTGTCATATGCTTATACATCTTCACTACCTTCCCTGGTATCCAGTTATCTTTTGGTCCTATTGAGCAAAAATCTGCCTCTACTCCACCTTTGGTCTTGGCTCTGTGCTTGAGGTCACATTGACCTTATAGGTCCCATCTGCCAGGTATCAGCCTCTGCATCCTTCAAGTCTGCTTGCTCCTGCCTAGGGTGAACACCCCTCAGGCCTTCATGGGTTCTTCTGCTCTGTTCTCCTCCAGGCACTAAGACCGTGTTTCCCTGCCTGGTTTTGAGTTCATGGAGCCTGCTTTAGCTTTTGGATTACCTGGCTTAGTTTTTTTTTTCCTCTGTTTTTTTCTTTTCTCTATTTTTTCTATTCTTTTTTTCCCTAGAGATGTTTCCTGCATGGTTTGTCTCCTCAGTCATTGTCCAAAGGACTCTGAGAAGCTGTAGGAATATGCAGGCACAGGCTCAAGGTCTGGCTTTCTCTCCAACATTGTGGAAAGGGACTGTACATCACAGGGCAGAGCCCTATGCTCCCCTATGCCACCTGGACAGAGCACCTGGCTTAGTTTTTTCCTGGGGTGCCAGTGCAATTACAAATGAGCCAGCCTGCTCTTTCCTCTGACTCTGAACTTGGTTCCATGCAGACTCATGTTACATGAATTTTTTGGTAGCCACCTCCAACTGTTCACCCATACCAACTGCAGACCGAAATTTCTTTTCTTTCTAAGCTGCTAAATCACATCTTGTCCATTTGCACCTGTTATGAGTTTGAAAGGAGTGTTATATTTACTTTAAAAACAAAAATACTTGAAATAAATTAATTTAAAAAAATTGGCAATATGGAGTTCAGGGTAATCCCTGGGCTTGGAAACCTCTGTACTTGATGCTTACTTCAGCAGCACATACAAGGACTGAAGTGCTTACTTTGGCAGCACATACAAGGGAGGACCCCTAAGACCCAGAATTTATTAAAAACTGTGTATTTATTTTTACATGTTTAAACTTCAATCACCTTCAAAATACTCTCCATTTGATGCAATACACTTATTGAGACTTTTTCCTACTGCTCTCAACAGTTTTTGAGCTTGTTGATTTTGATGACTTTTAGTGTTTCTGATGTTTTTTGTTTCACCTCTCCCACATTGGCAAAAGTCACTTGCCACAGGTCAAGATTGGGTGAATAGAGAGGGTGGGGCATGGGGATCATGCCATTTTTTGGTCAAAACTGCTGAACACTTAGTGTGGTGTGGGCAGGTGCACTCGTAAATCACCCATCATGAAATGGGCAAATGTGTTGAAAGAGTCTTCAAAAAAAATTCACTGAAGTCAAATGCAGCTTCTCACAATAATGCCAGCTGGTACTGATGCAGATGGGTTCCTAGAACACTCACCTAGCAGGGGAAGGCTGTACTACCGAGGGACCCCACCCCTCCAGAAGATAATTCCAGGTTTTTTTGGATCCCCCTTCATATATTAGCATTGAAGTGATACAAGGAAGATTAGCATGGCCCCTGTGTAAGGATGACATGTAAACTTGTGAAATATTCATTTTTTGATAAATATTAAAATATAAGAATGTAAAGTGGATGTATATATGAATAAATTAGTATACTACAAAACAAAAAAGGAGGACCGAAAATTCCCAGCTGGCTTGGCTGTGACTTCAGCACTGTGGACAGAGGCCACTGTCAGTTCCTAGCTATGCCTGGGACTGGGCTTGGGTGGAAGATGATATACACATGACCTTCAGGTGGGGCCAGAAATCCATGCTGTTCACTCAAGACCCTATTGGGTATAAAGCTCTTCCCCCTTATCAAACTCATTCTGTCCTCACTCAACTATCAGCCCAGGAGGCAGACAGGAAAGGTACTATTTTCTAGATTTTTACACATGAGGAAACTGAGGTTTAGCCAAGTCAAACTTCAAGTAACCCTTTGGGTGGGGTGGGACAGAAAACACATTACTCCATGTTTGACAAATGTAGCAGCTACTGTTTCCCTCAGGGCAATGAGTTTCCCTAGTGATAAAGAGGAGTGCACTCAAGCCAAAGCAGGAGAGGGTGGATGGAAGTTCGTGTGGAACCGAGGCTCTAGTGTCAGTCATTTTCACTGGGGCCCACATCAGCCTTGCGGTTGCCTTCAAAGCCTAGTGTAATTTTAGGACTGTACAAATGTAACTACTCCTTAACTAGGGGCAAGGAGCTTGGCACTGCTGCCGGGTAGAAAAGGGTGCTGGGTCGGATAAAACAAGCTGGAGGGCTGGGTTCGGCCTGCAGGCCTTGTGTTTGCCACCTGTGCTCTAGCCAGCCGCAGGAACGAGTGGCGGTTGGTAGAAGGAAGAGTTCTGGGAGGGCCAGTCATGACTGCTGGACTGAGGGTGGGGACCTCTGTGGGTCATCAGGGCCCACAGAGGACCAAGCTGTTATGCCCCCTTTTCTGTCCCAATGCTTGGCTTCACTGACCCTGGAGACAAGGAGAAGGGAACCTGTAGGATGTTATTAAGATGCCCCTGAGCCTGATAAACCCCCATGGGAAAACTGCAGGGAGAAGAGGTATGGAAGCCCGGGGAGTGAAAGGGGTGAGTTGTGCAGGTGGCAAGAAATCCTGTGACATGGCTATAGGCCTGGCTACTTGTGTCTCTATTCCCAGTGAGTACAAAGGGGAGGTGCTAGACCACGGAGCAGCCGAGTCCTTGAGGTGTACTTTGAGAGGCAGTCATTGGTGTGCTTTAGACAGAGGCCATTGGCTGTACCTCCAGCTGTGCCTAGAACTGTGGGTGGGTTGAGAACATGGGAACTGCAGCCAGACTCCCAGGTTCCCCTGCTTCCTGGCTGTGTGACTGTATGACCTTGAGAAACTTTCATCCTCTCTTCACTTTTCTCATCTGTAATACAAATCTCATAGGGTTGCTTAGAAGAAGAACTGATTACTTTATGCAAAGCACTCGGAATTTCCCAGTGCATAATAAAAAAAAATGTTAACAAGTATTTGTAGTTGGGACCCCTTTGGGTTAAAGGTCAAGTTTTTGCTTCTGAGCCACAGTCTAGAGATGCTTTCCTGCTACAGGCTCTGGTTTTGTTTTTTCTAGGTAAAAGGGGTGAGTGGGGATTCCCATAGTCCCCCAAAATCTCCAGACTGTAGTTTACCCAACCCTATTATATCACATTAAAACAACTAGCAAAAATGGGTAGGGAACTCAGACCAAGGAGGGCCCAGAAGACAAGGAGAAAACAAGCCAACTAGCTCCCCTACTTTGTAGCTCAGCTGCAACTGGGAAAAGAAGTGTCTAAAATGGGCAATATATAGTAGACAGGCTTAGAGACCTCACCTCTTCCTCAATTTCTCCCAAAACTCTGGCACCTCTTTAGTACCTCCATGTAACTCCCGCCTCCTCCTACTCCCACCAACCACTGGATTCTTTGGAAGGTCAGTACCAGGAAAGCTCTAGAAGGAGAGACACAGTGTACTGTGTTCTTGGAGGCCACAGCTTCTCTACTTTGACTGTCTTAGACTCAGACTCGGGAATTGGCTAATGATAGGAAATCACATAGAAACTCACCAGATGCCCCAAAACAACAGGAAACAAGAAGCTGAAACATCATCACAATCTCTTTATTAGGATTTCCACTGTGCCCAGCCTTTGAGAGCATCAGCTCCTTCTGGAGTGAAGGCTGAGCCATGGGGAAGAGCATGCAGCTGGAATGATGGGAAGACAGGGCTTGGGCATGTTCCCCGCAGCTTACTGCCAAGTTACCTCCCTCAGAAAAGCACATAGGAAAGGCATGAGGGACCACAGGGCACTGGATCCTCCATCGTTACTGAGTACTCTCAGAACCCCCTCACAAGCCTGAGTTTGACTGGGAGACAGGGCATAGGCCATCTCTTGAAGGAGGCTGAGCATGAAGTCCTGTGTTTCATCACAGATATGGAAAGGCCTTGCTACTTATACCTTGTTCATAGCTGTAGTCACACCAACCCATTCTAGACACATTGCAATTTGGGTTCTTAGTCATTGGCCCAGACCAGACCTGACACCCTCTCCATGATCTGGCATATCAGGTTATGTGGCCCAGAGGGAAGATTTTCCTCAGTGCTAGTTCAGTCTAGTGGAAATTCTCTAACCTGTTTTTTTTTTCTTCCTTCCAAGGTTGCCAAAAGCAGTGGTAGTGGGAAAGCAACAACGGGGAAAGTGCCCAGTCCTACCCCACTCTAGGGCTGCCGGGAACAAGCACAGTACATTAATGTATCCCCCACTCAGCGAGATCTCTGTTGTCTGGGCCACAAGCAGGGACGCAGAGAGATCTTGGGCCAATTCAAACTCAGCGGCATGGAGAAGCAGTAATTTTATTTCACTGTAGTAGAGGGGTAAAAGGGGTTATGGTTACGGGTGCTGCCAGGATGTCCTGAAATTCTAGCATCAAAGCTGTTCTGCCTTTTAGTGACAAGTATACATCCCTTTACTCTGCTGGTTGGAACGGGACATGCTTGCAGGGTCACTAGAACCTGTTTACAGTCCTACCTGGAGGTTACTCTTGGCTCTGGGGTGGTGGTCATGGCCAGCCTGGGGCCCTGCCAGACAGCTTCTGCTAAGCTTCCTCTTGGCTTTAGGCCTTCCTGGCACTAGTCTTATTGAAGCCAAGACCTGCAGTTGTTGAGGTTATGCTTCGGGCTGAGAGGCCTAGGCACCATCCTGGGCTTACCCCCCAGTGAGATGCCCTCTTCCTAGGCAGTTTGATTCTGTGCTTCTCATATTGGTGATAGGAATGGGGGAATCCTGACTTGGCCACTGAAACAAGGCCAGGGCGACATCCCTCAGGGAGCACCAGGGCTAGAAAGGCCAGTGTCAACCCTGCAGCCCCAGTCACTTGAGCTGAGGGCAGGAAGAGGCGATGTGCTCATGGCTTTGGCTGACCTCAAAGGAAGAGCACTTGAAAGGGAGTCAGTACCTAGGAGTAAGCAAACAGCTCCATCCCTGGAACCCAAAGGGGCCATGGCTCAAAAGTGCAGAGCCTGTATCTGTTAGGGAAGGCTGGTCTTAGGAGAGGAAGCTACGGAACAGACCTGGAGAGGTTATGAGGCCAGAGCTACTGCCTCAGCTGACTCTCTGTTGCTGCAGCTTCACTGAGTTACCCGTCTTTAAATTTGAGAGTGGGGAAGAGGACTGCTGGGTGAAACACAGGCTTAGGGCAGATGGTCTTCAGAGGAGCATATTTATAACCCCAGCCTGTCTTGGTTGAGGGATGGGGTGGGTGGTACCTGGGAAAAGCACTGATCTCCAGAAGAAAGACTGAAACATTTTCTCCTACCCTTATTAGAGTCAGACACTAATTTCTGTGCTTGGCAGAATTTCAGACACTCATAGTGATGGAAGGGTATGAAAAGGAGGAGAGCTGAGTCCACTAGGTTTATGAAAGTTTGAACATCTCCTTACATGCTGCTAAAGGTCTCCATGGCTTAGGACACTGCAAAGGGAGATCCTGGACAGGGCCTTGGGGTGGGTATTCTGCACTCTGAACTGGGGGGGGGGGGGGCGACGTTAAGACGCCTATGCAGAAGTTGGTTGCCTTTCTGCTTCCTAGGACTCTCTTGGACTGGGGTCTCTATCCTTTGGGGGGGTTGGGAGGGTGGGAAGCAGTGTCCTCTGGACCCTCTGCAGCATACATACCCCTACCAGGGTAGTTTGGTGTCCTAGAATAGGCAGAGATGACCCCAAATGGGCCTGATCTTGCTGTGGATGAACTCTGGGGCCTGCTTTGTCAGGCCCTGGGATCCGCTAGCTTGATCTGGCACATGGTCTTTCACCGCTCACCCACAGAAAGCTAGAAGCTGCAGCTCCAGAGAGGTAGGCTTCTCCTCGATCTGTGACGGACAGGAAATGAGGTGGACTTCCAGTCCCTGTGACTGATGATGGGGCAGGAGAAAAAAGCTGTTCGGCCCTAAAAGTCCAGAGCTTGTCTTTACTCAAAATGACCTGTTCATAAGATCAAGCAGCTCAAGGCCATTGATGCAAAAAGTGATTTGCCAGAGGAGTGAGCACAGTGCTTAATGTGCTTTAATCTCAGGTCGGGCTGCTTCAGATGCAGTCCTTGCACCAGTCATGTGCTTCCTCGTCTTTTTGTTTTTTTGTTTGTTTGTTTATTTTTTGCTGGGCTGAATAATAACCCCTCCTACTGATCAGTCCTGAGTATGGGTAAGGAATATTTACCAAAAGCTGTGTTTTGAAATGTTCAGGGTCATATACATGAACCCAGATTCCTCTTCTGTCTGCTTCATTTCAGTCCTAAGTAATCCAACTCCAGACCTTTTCACTGTTTCCAGTTCAAGCAGTTTCTGCAGGAGACCACATAACCACACTCCTGGTTGCAGCTCCCCCTTCTGAGCATCTCAACACCAAGCTGGATACTGCTGCTTTTGTAAATATCTTATTTAGTACAAGTTACTTCAGCAATGGGGATATCTTAACTTTTGCATGACCAAACTAACCCCATCTCAAGTAACTCTTGGTAGTCAGATCTGGCTAAACCTGTCATTAGGTTGGAAACAGAAACCTGAACCCAAGGGCCAACTCAAGGGCTGATCAACAACATGCACTAACTTGAGAACTTGATGAGAATTTAGGACAGATGGGACTTAGAGGCCAGGTGTGGTGGCCTTGTGGCAGCCTCTGCTTGTCCCCAAAGTCCTCCCATTCTAGGCCCGGGCCTTAGTCTGGTGGGGAAGAACATGTAGTTAACAGTGGGGAGAAGTAGCAACTGAGGCCTTATCTCAGTGATGGGGAGAAGGGAAAACTGGTTCCTTCTGTGAGGCTTTGCTGGGACTTTACCTGCTTAACAGACCTGAGAAGCCAATTCTTTTCTCAGCGTCTGCTTCTTATCCTCATTTTCAGGGTGGTTGAAAGGAGTCCCTGCTCGGGCCTCTGTGGAGCTATGGAAGAGGCTGGCTCTGTTCTCTGTACAATGGCACACTTTTCTAGGTCTACAGTTGAGCTGAACTGGAAGGATGCAAAAGACGGGCCTTCTCCTGTTCTCTTCCATCCAGACCTTGTCCTCTTTGGAGCCCAGGCTGTGGGGCTCTGTGGTAGCTGACTTGGGTGAAGCATCTAACACGCAGGGCTGTAACTCCTGCCATCAGACGGGTTCCATTTAGGCCCCTTGGATTATGAGCCATGAGTTCACATCTGAAAAACAAGGGCCAGGATGGCTCACTTTGGTTTTTGATTGTTCTTCTAAAGACTTTTTGACTTGAATGTCCTGGCTGAGAGGTTCTAGACTTCTGGGTCCCTGGCAGGGACTACCTCCCCTTTTTCTAATTAGGATTCCACAGACTGGTTATTCTCTGTTACTAGGAATTGGAATTTAAATAAATAATGGGCTGAAGTGCAGTGGTGGTTTTTAACCATTTTCCCACCCCAACACATCCGAGGGACAGGATATATACCTACCAGGACAGTGGCTCACCAGAGAAGGGGTTTTCAATGGGGGAACATGGAACCTGTATTTCCAGGAGAGCATGTGAATCTGATATGCCCCTTATTAGGAATCACTTGGTCAGGGTCTTATCTAATGGAGTTGGAACTGGCCAATAGAATAGGGTGAGTCAGGACACCCTCATCTATACCAGTGGGTTCTCAAAGGAACTTTGGACATTTTTAAACCAGAAGAACCAGGTCTCTGAAGGCCTGGACAGCTAGGAGTGTACATGTGTGAGTGTGCACACATATCCATGTGCTGTGGCAGGTCCAGTGTGCCATGTGAAGGTGGGGGTGTGTTTCCAGGACTGGGTGCTGCAACAGCTCCCAGGGCTTCTCCCTGTGGCCATGCAATTACGGCCTCTGTTGTGAGGTGAATGGTGGTTTCAGTGCCATAACACTTGGTAACAAACTGAGATGACAGCAGCGCTCCATCCTCGTAAGTCTCTACCGCAGGCTGGTGGGGGAAAGAGAGAAAAGAAAAGGAGAGAAAGCCACTGTCCCTGAATTGAATTTCTCTGCTCCACGCTATCCAGGGGGTTTCAGGTGAATGGCTGCACTGTTTGGGCGAGCAGCCAAGATGTAGATGACATTCTCCCGCAGGAAGGTCGGCCAGTCCACAGACCTGGAGTGGAATCGAAGCACAGGTTTGTGAGGTTGGGTGCAGAGCCAGGGGCTGAAGAGACCTGATCCAGTGTCAGCATGGCTTGAGTTGGACAAAACTCAGGGGAGCCCTGGAAGCCTGACGTGGTTATGGCCAGCTGTGCTTCCAAGGTGACAGACCAGCTGGCTGCCCTATGGATCTGGGGCAAATGTGCTCTATGGGAGCCTGCTCTCTGGGGTGGGCACTTGCTGGGGTTCTTTTGGTCTTTGGTTTTTCTGGATCTTTTAGGTTGGCAGAAACAAGATTTTATTTATTTATAGAGAGAGGGGAAAGGAGGGAGAAAGAGAGAAAAAAAACATCAATGTGTGGTTGCCTCTCGCATGCCCCCTACTGGGGACCTGGCCTGCAACCCAGGCATGTGCCCTGACTGGGAATTAAACTGGTGACCCTTTGGTTCATAGGCTGGCACTCAATCCACTGAGCCACGCCAGCCAGGGCTGGTACTTACTGTTTTGAGGTGGCAATAGGTAACGTCCTCTCTTACTTGTGTGTGTTGGGAGGTCAGGGGAGCAGATAGTCAGACGAGGAAGTCCCACTCACCTGGATTCATGCTCTGTGGGCAGCAGGGCCTTGTCCTGACTCTTGCTGCTGCTGCTGGCTGGGCTGCTGTCTGCTATGGGACCCACATGGCTGATGCTGTCCGGCACAAGGAGATGGACGTGTAGTTAGAAGTGGGACAGTGAAAGGCCTGGCCCCCTCCCAAGCTCCAGTGAACCCATGGCTCTAGATGATGTGCGTGTCTAGGCTTTCTGACATGGGGTGACAGTTTGGAGTAGAGGCTGCCTGATGCCTCAGCCAACAGGAGTCACTGCCTCATCTAATACATAGGACGATCTTCGCCTTGCTGTTGGCAGGAAAAATAGACAGTACCTTTCTTTTCTTTTTTTTAAATTTTATTTTAATTGTTGTTCTTATACAGTTTTCTGTTTTCTACTCCCATCCCATCCCACCGCCCCAGCCTTCCCCAGCTCCCTCCCATTTCCACCCCCGCCCCCAGCTTTTGTCCATGTGTCGACAGTACCTTTCATATTTAGAGGCATGTGGCATGGAAAAAGGAGACAGGTACATGAGTGGGGGCAGGTATTGGTAGGAGCAGACCTGATGCTGGAGGAAGGAGCCTCTGGGAGGTGTTTGCAGAACCAGGAGTGCTGTGCGTGGCGGCACTCTGCCTCACTGACGGTGCTCCCGCTGCCCGAAGCCAGGAAGGTGGCTCGGGCTCGCTCCCGCTCCTTGACAGTCAGAAGTCTTAAAAGAGAGTTCTGGGAAAGAAGAGACAAGATCTTAGAGGTAAAAATATTTTGTAAACTGTCAGCCATAGAGAATTTTACCTCCATTAACACTTCTGCAACCTCCTTTTGAGGCTGCCCAGAGCCTTTCTTGTAGCACCAACATTTATGGTGGTTTCCAATGCAAACCAGTCTTCCCTGGGCGGTTTCCTCAGCCTAGGAACTGAGTCACCTGTCACTGGATGGAACCTGAGCTCTTTTCTGGTACTGGTTCCTGCTCAGGGAGTACCCAGTGCTCCGCCAACCTGCCCGGCATGCTTCCCAGGTATCCGTCACCCAGCATCCCACAGACATTCACCCAAGCTGCCCTTTACCTGGGGACGCAATTGCTGTAGGAGTAGGAGGGACTCATGGGACAAGAAGTCAGGCCACTCTATGTGTCCTCGATGATCAGGGTCCAGGGCTGCAAACTGGCGGGCTGCCTGCTCCTCTTGCTCCTGGCTTAGAGCCCTGTTACTGTCCCCCCGCTTTGCTGCTTGGTGGCGGTAGCGCAGGAAGTCCTCCCATGTCAGGGAGCAATCTAGGGGGGACGCACCACATGCTCGCCTTGCCCGCTCCTTCCTCAGCCTATGTGCCCTCCACTCCACCCACCAGGGTGCCTGCTAGAGCCCCTTCATCCACAATTCTTGCAGAGTCTTTGTCTCCAACAACCAGGATAACTCAGGTATGGGTGCCCCTGTTGGCCAACAGCTTGGGAACAGGTACCTATTTACCCTTTATCCCCCAAGTTCCAGGACTCCTTTCATCCTAGAAGGGATGACGGGGAAATCTCCTAGCACCTCCCCATCCAGCAGTACCATCCAGCCTTACCAGGGATGACTTTACACTGCTGAAAGGTCTCTGTGAGGCTATACATTTCCTCCTCAGTTAGCAGCAAGTTGAGGTTATCCTGGGAGGGAAAAAAGCTAAGTCAGTGGCCACATAGGCCAAAGAAAGGCCAAAGATCAAGAGAAATGGAAATAGTATTTGAATTGAAAGGCAATTCTGAGATCACCTAATCCTAGCCTCTCATTCATAACCGAGGAGACTGAAGCCCCAGAAGAGGAAAGGACTTGCTTTGAGTTGCTCAACTATGGGGCAGAATCTTTCCCGGAATCCAGGTATCCTGACTCCAGCCCTGAGTCCCTTTTACTAAAATAGTGGTTTTGAAATTATTTTTTGAGATACCCTTGGGCTTCCTTGAAGTGCTTTAGGAAGCTGCTGCAAGGAAGAAAGGGGGCTGGTAAGTGGGTAGGATTGTGAATCCCTGATCCCATTAACCAGAGCAGCTACATCTTTATCCATTTTATGGATTTGTCTTCTGTGTTAGACTGTGCTCAAGGAGTTATTTTAGTTGACAATAATCTCAATTGTAACTCTGCTCTTAGTGGGTTGTTGTTTCACTTTAAATTACTCCAGAGTGGTTTTGAAAGAGATGCCATCATGACAAAGTTCCTAAAACCAAATAAGGTTTATTTGTGGTGCCATAGAAAGTTTTAGTTTGTTTTGTTTTCCTATCCCTACCTGAGGACATTTTTTTCATTGCTTTTTTAGAGAGAGAGGAAGAGAGAGAAACATCGACGTGAGAGATAAGCATCGACTGGTTGTCTCCTGTATGGGACCAGACCAGGGACTGTATGTGCCCAGACCAGGGATCAAGCCTACTAGCCAGGTATTTGCCCTGACTGGGAATTGAACCCACAACCCTTCGGTTATGGCACAACGCCCCAACTGAGCCACACCAGCCAGGGTGAGAAATTTTACCTCCAAAAGGGTACTGATAGGTTATTTTGTTAACATTAATTCACAATCTTTAAAATATCAAAGGTTCTTTCTAGTAGGTTATTTTTCCCCCTAAAATACCAGCAAAGAACAGGAGCGGACCTTTCATGAATATTAATTTGTGGATTTCATAAGGAACTCAAACCATTCCTTCAATAACCACTTTTGAGGACTTAGTATATGCTATGCACAATGATGTGTTACACTGTGAGATGTTCGCTGTGGTTGGAGTGTCGAGTACATGCGTGGAGTAAAAGCAAGAAGGAATGATAAAAGGGAGGTGAGCCAGGCAGAAGCCTGACTGTGAGGTGCCTCAAATGCCCTATATTGAGCCCTTCAAATTGGACCTTCATCCTGAGAGCGAGGGGAGTCCCCAAAGGGTGTTTAGCTGTGGAGTGCCATGGCGAGACCCCTGGCTGCTGTGTGGAGAAGGGACTAGAGGGGCAAAGCCTAGGGGCATTAACAGCAGTCAGGTGGCTGTTGCAACAGTATAGATGAGAAAAGATGAGACCAAGATGTGAGAACAGCAAAGGGGGGGGGGATTTGAGGGATGTTAGGAGGTAGAATCAACAGGACCTGTTAACTTACTAGGGGGACGAAGGAGAGAAACAAGTTGGGATTGGTAACTGGGGGGTGAGGTCAGGTGGTATTCAGTTTTTGGGAGAAAGATAAGTTCACTGGGGGACATGTTGAATATGAAGTACCTGTGAAGCACAGAGATGAATACAAGTGCAAGAGACAGAGAAAATTTAGGTCTGGACACACGGATTTGAAAATCATCAGTTTTAGACGGTGGCTGGAGGCCAGGGATATTGCTAAAAATCCTACAATGCACAATGTCCCCACAACAAAGAATTATGATGCCCAAAATGTCAATAGTACTGAGGTAGAGAAATCCTGTCTTAGTTTTAGAACTCTTATGTCTGCGACTGGAAAACTCTTTGGGTCACTGCCTAGTAACCAGTGTTGCAAGACTGGGCCTCCAGAAAAAGTGCCATGTCCCCTGTGATGCAGCAGCCCACTGTCCCTGCAGCCCAAGCTCACACAGTAGTGGCAGCTCCAGCCTGTTTCCGTGTGTGCCATCTCGGTCACCTCTGCTGCACCGTCTCCTTGGACGTAGCCCATGCGACGCAGGCAGCCATCATGAAAAACCCTGCTGCAGACCCTGCATGGGAAGAGGCTCTCAGCCGTCCAGACCTCACAGACATCACACATCTCATCGTTGACAACCTGGGGAAAGATGGCAGGAACGAACAGGGATGTGTTAAGTACAGGCAGCAAGATCCTACGGCCACCAAGCACACAGCTGCCCATACAGGGCTGGATCTCCCTGGAGCAGCCTAGAGGAACAACTCCAACTAAAGCCAGGGTTAAGGCACTATGTCCTGTCTTGTCTCTCTGGAAGGCAAGGACCAGCAGGCTCTTCCAGCTGCTCAGGCCTCTATGACCATGGTTCTGAACAGAAATGCTACTACCATTTTGGGAAAGAATAATTTGTTGTGAGAGACTGTCCCGGGCATTGCAGGATACTTAGCATCCTGGTTTTCTTGGCACCAAATACCAGTAGCAACTCCTAGTTATTGTGACCCCCCCAAAGTCTCCCCACCCCACAAATTTCCAAATGCTCCCTTCAAGGGGTAGTACTGTCCTTAGGTGGGAAAGCTGGCAGAAGACCTGCATGGTCTCATTCCTTGTCACCTACTGCCCCAAGTCTTTCACTAAGACTAATCCAGAATGTAACTAACATTGTTATTCTTGTGAAAGAAACTCAAAGATTGTTCTGAAGTCAACTCCACCTTTCTGGTTTTGAGTCTCACTTTAACCATTACCAGGCCTCCCTGTCCTGCTGCCTGCTCCTCATGTCTACAGCGAGGAATCTGCCCTGGCTGCAAGGCAGTCCAGTCAGCCTCCACTGTGGCTCAGTGGACTGAGCGCAGGCCTGCAAACCAAAGGGTCACTGGTTGAATTCCCAGTTAAAGCACATGGCTGGGTTGTAGGCCAGGTCCCCAGTGGTGGGGTGGATGAGAGGCAACCATGCACTGATGTTTCTCTCCCTCTCTTTCCCCCACCCTCGCCCTCTCTCTAAAAACAAATAAAATCTTGTAAAAAAAATTTAAAGTGAGGAATCCGCCCTAACTGGACACTCACAGGCTCTCTGGGCTCCAAGCAGATATCTGGAGGCTTGTCATCATCCAGCTTCCGGGTGGGGCGGATGAAGGCAGGGGGTGTGAAACGGCTGTTCCTGTCAAACTCCTCAGGCTCTACTCCACGCCCATCGCGGAGCCTCTCCCAGGCTGCACGGTTGATGCTGCTTTCTTCTTGGAGCACTGGGGTGCTTGCCTCCGCTTCTTTCTCCTCTTGCACCTCCTGCACAGAGCCCTCTATAGTGCCATGGTGGGACCCTGGAAGCTCACCTGTGTGTCGGATGGAAGGCCTGTCCCGTAGCCCATCCTTGAAGGCAGACACAGCCAGGCTTACCTTCTGTACCTGCTCCACTGTCTGCCGCTTGGACATCAACACCCCCATGGCTCTGTGAACTAAAAGCAGAGGGGCCAAGACTCAGCCAAAGGCTGACCATGTTCAGCCAATCAGTTTCAAGAAACTACCTAAGTGACACTATTACATAGTTTTTCTCATTCTAAAATTCAGTAGTGGTGAGGTGGAGAGTAATTGTTAAGGAATCAGACAATTTTGGTTCTACTTCTTACTGGCCTTGTGGCTTTGGTTCCCCATCTATGAAATGAGGGCCATCTGCTCAGCACACTTCATAGGGCTGTCATGAAGATGACATTCATTTACGAGCCGAAAGCACTCTGCAAATGTGAAATGGTATTTCTGTCTTCCTTCCTGTCCCAAAGTCAATTAGGTCCAGGGTCCCAGGCCTCTACTACTTTGAGATAGAGGGAGACCCGAGAGCCCAAGTCTCTCCTCTGTCCCACAAGATGACTCAAGGCTTAAAGCAAGCCTACAGCAACATACTCGTATTTCAGACTTCCGATAGAAGGAAAGCTCCTCCAATAAGTGCTGTGCACAATCCATCCAGGGGTAATCCACATCAAATACCTACTTAAAAAAAAAGATTTAATTTATTTTTTAAAGATTCACTTACTTTTAAAAAGATTTAATTTTTTTATTTTTAGAGCAGGGGGAAGGTGGGAGAGAGGGTGAGAAACATCTATGTGAGTCAATGAGCTGCTTCTTGTATGTGCCCCAACTGGGGACCAAACGCACAACCCAGGCATGTGCCCTGACCAGGAATCAAACTGGTGACCTTTCGTTTTGTAGTTCGATGCCCAACCTACTGAGCCACACTGGTCAGGGCTCAAAAGCCTACTTTTTGAGTCAAGAGTGAATGAACTCCTATTTTTAGAAGACTCCTGAATAGGCAGTTAGGAAATTCGACCACTCTATCCATGTGGTCCAAGTTACAAGCATTCCTTTGCCTAATTAGTAGCTATACCTCTTTATGGGTGTTTTCTACGAACAGACACAACAACAGACAGACTGGCCCATTACAAGCTCTAAGGTGCTTCTAAGGCTTCGAATGTCACTCCACATTTTTCTGCTCTGATTTTCTGAACTGTTCAAGAAATGTCCATATCCTTTACAGGTTAAAAAGTATTATCATGCCTACTCTTCCTCAGCAGGGTAGAGCATTGGAAAGTGAGGGCTTCTGCGAAGCCATTTGCTATTTCCTAGTCTGAAGGGTCTTAGTGGAATTCAACTGGGGAATGCTGGTTCTACGTAAAGTGGAGCAGAGTCCATTTTAGCCTTGCTCTCAACCCATTATAATCAAGGCTTATTGAACAGTGCTACGTGCAAGGCACTAATCACTCATCACAGGAAACAGAAGACAGAACGGCCTTACCACTCAAGCTACTTAATATCAGGACTCAAGAGTTAAGACGGAATGCTGGAAGTGCTTAAAGGAAGGGGAGACCACACTACCACACTACTGGGAGTCAAAGTGGACCTTAGAGGATGGGCAGGAAGTTATCCTTTTTTTTGGAGCAGGGGTGGGGGAAGATGACAGAGGATAGGAGGGAAGGTTAGGGCCAATTAGAAGGCTGCTATAATAGTTCAGGCAAGATGCAGAGGGTTTTAACTGAAATGATGGCAGCAGGAATGATGATGACTGAGACTATTTGATTCCATGGAAATAGAATTAGAGAAATTTAGGAATAGAATAACTGATTGGTCAAAGGTAAAGGGAGAGAGGGTAGTTTTATATTTATTTCCCAGCTTTATTATGATATAAGTGACATAAATCATTGTTTAAGTTCAAGGTGTACAATGTAATGATTTGATACACATATATATTGTGAAATGCTTACCACAATAAGGGTAGTTAGCACAACCTTTACCTCACACAATTATCATATTGTTGTTGTGGTGAGAACATTAAAGCTCTACTCTTATAGCAATTTTTAAGTCAGATCCCGGAAGTTTTTCATCTTATAACTGAATATTTCTTCCCTTTCACCAACATCTCTCCACTTCTGCCACCCCTCAGTCCCTGGCAACCATCTGTTTCTGTAAGTTCAATGTCTTTGATCCATATATAAGTGAGACTAGACAGTACTTCATTCAGTCTTTACTTTTAATTTTTATTGAATTTACTGGTGTGACATTGGTTAATAAGGTGTACAATTCTATAATACTTCATCTGTACACTGTATTTTGTGTTCACCACCCAAAGTCAAGTCTCCTTCCATCACCATTTATCTCCCTTTTCCCTTTTCAACTGTTCCCACCTCTCAGTCTGATTTATTGAGAGGGAAGGGGTTTCCCCTTCCTTTTTTAGAGAGAGGGGAAGGGGTGGGGGGGAGAGAGAGAGAAACATCAACATGAGACAGAAACATTGACTGGTTGTCTGTCACATGTGCCCTGACCAGGAATCAAACCTTTGACCTTTCACTTTGTGGGATAATGTCCAATCTACTGAGACACACTAGCCAGGGCAAGAGGGCAGTTTTAAATTGACTCACTAGAACAAGGGTAGCACCATTTGCAGAAACTGAAAATTAAGAAAGAGGGACAATGAAATTGGATTTTGTACATGTCAAATTAAAGATGTCTCTGGGACATTCAGGTTATGTTAACCCCTGCTTAAAACTTTTCAATGGTTTTCTGTAGCTTTCAGGATAAATTCCTCTAAATCAGTCTCTCTGTGGTGGCCATGAGGCTCTACTTGGTCTGCCATCTTTTCTTACTCTGTTCCAACCCCAGTGGACTTCTTTCAGTCCTTGCTTGGCATGCTCCCTCTATTTTTTGGGAACTCTGAACATTCCTTCTCTCCTGAATAGTGCCTATTTATCTCTCAGAGCTCAGCTCAAATACCGTTCCCTCGAGGAAGTCGGTGCCGACTCCCCAGTCCAGGGTGGACTGCTCACAGCACCATGCTCTTCTGTTCTGGAGCACTTATCTTTGCCATTACATATTCAGTAGGGTGAGTATCCGATCAATGTCAGTTTCCTCCGTTAGACTGTTTTCACCCTTCACAGTGCCCGTCTCCACTCCCTAGCAATGGGTTTGGAAGAGAACAGACAGTAAACATTTCCGAATTAATTACCGTAACTGTGAAGAAGTCTTTTTGATATTTCATAAATTCTTAACATACATGATATCTGATGACAGCCATGTCTTCCCTCCAGAAATAACTCTTGTATGTGCTATGGTGGTGCAGGTTCCTACCCTGCCTGGGTGCTTGCACTACCATCAACTGTTACTAAAGATACCCAACGTTATTTTTGAATTTAAAAACTGACTGATGAGAAAAGATCCCCATCCCCATTTGTGAAATTTGTTTGTAAAATTAAAGTATATGGGAAGAAATATTTACTTTGAGTAAGTAACTGTGTTTTACGGGGTGGTGGCAAAGGAGATTTATTGAGGAAAGATTATTGATCATCTTCAGGAAATTGTTTAAGGTGTTCATGCCCCAGGAGGAATTAATAATAAATTGCAATTTAAAAATCCTTTTTCCCCAGCTGTGAAAAAAAATTAGACAACAGGGGAATGGTTCAATTATGGTACAATGGAAAAATGAACAATAAGAAACATATTGAAGTAAAAAGTGTATTTATTAATGTGGAAAGGTGTTTAAATATATGAATATATTCATGAAAAAAGCAAGTTACAAAAATTCTCCCTTGAGATTTTTTCTTTTAATCCTCACCTGAGCACATGCTTATTGATTCTAGAGGGGAAGGGAGAGAAACATCGATTGGTTGCCCATAAAGGTTGCCCTTTATGCCCCCGTAGACCTCTTATAGGCACACCAACCAGGGACTGAACCTGCAGCCTAGGCATGTGCCCTGAGTGGGAATCAAACCCACAGCATTTGCATTGATGGTACAATGCCCCAACCAAGTAAGCCACACTGGCCAGGGCCTCCCTGAGATTCTCTATTCTCTCTACCCTACTTCATTAAAATGACCCCTGTCATGACTCTTTAAAATGATTGCATAACTTCCTAATGGGCCTGGGCCTGCAATTTAAAAAACAGTCTTAGGATAATTTTACATTTTTGATTAGAGAACTATACTTTTATCTTTTGATTTCAAGATGGTTACCTGCAAAAGACACAGAGAACATTGTGGGGTATAAGATAACTTTCCCCTTAGCTGAAGTGATGTAAGAACAGAATTCTCAAGCTTGTCTTAACAATCTATGTCTAGCAGAGATGGTCTAGCAGAGATGGACAGCTACTAATACAACTTTGAAGAAAACCCTACTCTATATGAAAGGCTGATTCTCTGACCTGTGGGCATATATATTTACAATAATATTTATTAGAGCATTGTTTACAGTTATTTAAGGGTGGAAACAACCTTGACAGGAATACAAAGTCTAGAGCAATGATTCTTAAATAGTGAACTTGCTGGATCCTGGGCAAGTTCTATAAGAAACTCCTGGTGCCCTGACTGGCGTCTCAGTGGACTGAGTGCTGGCCTGTGAACCAAAGAGTACCTGGTTCAAGGCACATGCCTGGTTGCAGGCCAGGTTCCCAGTAGGGGGTGTGTGAGAGGCAACCACACACTGATGTTTCTCTCCCTCCCTTCCCCTCTCTCTAAAAAGAAATAAAATCTTTAAAAAAAAAAAAAAAAGAAAGAAAGAAAAAGAAACTCCTGGAATAGGGGGAGAAGTGAGTGGATTGAAAAAGCACATCAATTATACTATTTCCAAACAAACATGAAAAACAAATATTAAAAGCCATCTCCCCCCACCTTTTTTGTAATATAGACTACAACACATCAGAGGTTTGTATTATTTTCTTGGTTCTTGGGGATACACAGAAGGTACTAGCTCCCTAAATGTTCTGGGGAAGTCCCTGCCAGAAGTTGTATCAGAAGTTTAGGGGGCAGTCATGACATTTATATTTATCAGCAAGAAGGCATAGGTTGAAAAAAAATTGATAAAAACTTATTTGGAGACCTGGGATAACCATACAAAATTCACTTGTTCAAGACTGATTCATTGTAGTAAAATCAATGGTATGCATTTGCTTCTTACTGGCTTTTTCAGATAATATAATAGGAGTTATGAACAAAGACTAGCCAATTAGGAGGGTTACTCTGTAAGTGAACCGATTCATTAACAGTGTATCAGCAAACGAACCACAGGTATCTCCCAACAAAATACTACAACCATTATTCTCTGTAAGGGTAACAAGAATCACTATTAAGCCACCTCAATTTTTTATCATGACATAGCAATGGTTTGGGGTTTATCCTTAAAGAATTTCAATGAAGATGACATCCACCAGCAAAACAAACATACATAAAAACAAATAAAAAAGGACTTTCCAGTCCTGACCACAGGATCTTGGAGTATTGCTATCCATTTTACCTGCGATGGTTCAATCTTCTAGGCCCATAAAGCAGACAATATAGAACAGAACCATTAAAAAGAAACCAGCAAAATCCAAACAAGACACCAAGTCATTTTGAATCAACATGGCTTTAATTTTGCGACAAACTGTGAGAACACAACAAAACTGATTTCAAAACTGAGGCTAAAATCCTTAATGCTTAATGGAGAGGCTCAAACCTGTACACAAAAGACCCGCTGATTAAAAGCAAAAATGTGTTGAGATGTCCAAAATGCGTACCTGTGGTGTTGGAGCAATTAACATAATCAGCTCTAATTTCTAGAAAAACAAGTGGTGGTGATTAGCGATGGGTAAAAACAAATGCCTGGTGAGAAAACCGTGGCCTCTCCTGTGCTGGAAGAAATCCTATGAAGAAGAGTAAGTTAAAAAGGAAATCAAGTTGCAAAGACCCCATAAATTATACCTAATGATTACTTCTTTGGCTGGTGAGTATAATTGGGGTTTTCTGCCTCCCTAACAAGGATGAAAGAGGGATAAAAAGACATTGTCCCAAGAATGATGTGACTGTCAGAGAATCTGGGGTATCTAAGGAAGGCTTGGAAAAACCTCAGGGGGCAGGAGCAGGTGGTGTGAAAGACAGAGGGACAAGAAGGCAGAAGGCAGAAGAGGGCTGTCTGACTTTATGATCTGGAGGAAATGAAATAGATGACAAGCAGAATCTTTCTTCAGGTAAGAGAAGTCTGTCTAGATGTATTTGTCAGGCAGTAAGACGTATGTGGGCAGCTTGGAATGTGTGTGTGCAAGACACACCCATTCTCTTCAGAGCACACACTTACAACAGCAGTGGGATTATTTATAAGGTCAAAGTGGTGGGTGGAGGAGTAGGAGGGGTTGCTCCACAGTCAGAGTTGGTGGAGAAATAAGGAGGGGAAGGCAACCAGGGGACCCTTCTTCCAAAGCTCTCAATAAAGATTCATAGTTGTGATGAACCTGGGGAGCAACCCTCCTAATGGGTAGGAGGTTCCACATTTGGCATGTTACTTACTTGCTTTCAGCTGATTCTTGATATGGAATGGCAGCCGTGTGGAAAAGGCTCAAAAGCAACCACAAGCAATTGCTTGGAGGTTATGAGGGCTTCCCTAGGTGGGAACAAGGCAAAGAAAACCTTTGAGTCAGTGGACAGGGAAAACAACCAGAGTGGGCTGAGCAGGTGGAAAAAAGAATCTTAGTTTTTCACTGAGATCAAGAAGGAGAAAAATCTAGATGGTTCCCCTTGCCTTCCATGGAGTGTGTGTTCTGTAAATTTTTTGAATTAATGTTACAGAAATGGCTGGGAAACATAAGTTTATTTGAGATCATGGTATCAGTAGCCTTTCTCTTCCTCAAGGTTGGCCATCAGACCAAATCTTCAAAACTCAGTTCCAGAAACTGTAGTCACCAGCTCATCTCATCTACTCTGCTTTCCCAGAGGTGGACCCACAGAGCCAGCAGGGATTCGAACAGGGAACCATACAGTAGTTATGGGTAATTCCTTTGACAAAGGAGACAGCTACAAAATTTTGGAATTTAGTCAGTGTCCACAACCACAATGATAAGAAAAGAGAGGCTCATATTACCAAACTTAAGATCCCCTGCATTTGTGCCACATCATGGAGCACTGTGGCTTGGCCCACAGGAGGGCGGGCAGCTGCCCTAAAGCTACATGTAGCAAGCCCTTAGGCTTGGTTTTGGCTGGAGGCACTTAGCATGAGCAGCATCTGCACATAAGGTGAAAATTTCAAGATGTGGATAACTGGCTCCAGGAAGCATGTGCCAGAAAGACTGTCTGAGAGCCTCACAGAAAGCCACACACCTAACACAGAAGGTGACCAGTCACAAAGGTACTGAAATACAAGCAGAACCAGAGTCTAAAAATGCAGAATGTACAGCACAGACCTTAGGCTCATTGTGCACATTAACATCTGTCTTGAGACTTTAAACAAACAAACAAACAAGCAAACAACCCATAAAAAAGAGTCCCTTTACCCTCTTTTGGTCTTAGGAAAATCAAGACCAAAATGATCTGTCTGGCTGTTCTCCAGCTGGATTCCTGAAACAACTAGGTGTTGTTTCAGGAATCTAGCACCTCACCACAGTGCTCTTGCAGCCTGCTCTTAGCCAGCCATTCTGTTGCCTGGCAGTAGCCTACAAACTACTTTTAGTTTTCATGTCTACAGACCTTGAAGGGGTCTGCCTGGCACCTTCCTGTTCTCCTCCATTTGCCTGTTTATCCAGCACAGCAGCACTGGCTTCAGTCTGCCCAGGAAGACAGAGTCAGCAAGGAAGACACAGTCATCCCAATTGCATGGAGCTCTTTAGGGGTTTCCAAGGAGAAGGGCTGAAGAATGAGTAAAACTGTCTTCCTGCACTCAGCTCAAGAGAATAAGATGTGAGGGAGGTCCTGCTATTGTTTAATATTTACTGAAAGCCCACATGGCCTAATATACATGAGGACAAAATTATGGTATGATCTTAAACCTCTGAGGGCCTGGGATGAGTCTTCATGAAAAGCTACAGTGCTAGTTTCCCACAGAAGCAGAGCAACAGTTTAGGAACGGCACACCATCAGCGATTGGCTGGTGTAATTGCACTTAGCAAGCAGAGCTTTTCAGCAAGATGGAGAGGCACTCCTTGTTCTCTGCTCTGGGGCCCTGAAGCACAGATTCAGCCTCATTTAATGCACTTATTACACCATAATTATCACAACTGGTTTGTTGAGTCTACAAATATTTGCTGAATGCAGCCTACTATGTGTCGAGCACAAATCAGGTACTTAACTGTTGGTAGAATGACAAAGGGAACCTTAACTCAGCCTGAGAATGCATTGTGAGTATGTTCATGTGTAGGGGGCATAAGTGTGGGCTTAAAAAAAAAAAAGGTGTTGCTTGAGCTAAATTTTGAAATGAGAGTGGGAGTTACCCTAGTGGATAAGGGAAAAAAAGCATTCCAGGAAGAGGTAAGAGCACATGCCAAGGCATGGAGCTATATGGGGACTCCATCATGGTTTAGATGGTATGAAGCCAGCCGGGTGCTGAATATAAATAGGTGAGGAAACCTGCCTTCTCATAAGAATCAACTCAGAGAACTGGTTTGAGATAGTATGCTTAAGATACTTGTTTAAAAGGGAATATAAATTTGAATTTCAGGGAGAAAAAAGAACAGAGTACTGGATTTTCTGAGGCTAGGAAGCAGGATAGCTCGGCTAAGTCCCAGGGCTGACCAGAGATTGCATTGCTTAGCCTTTGGACCTAACAGGAAACTCCTCTTCACAGCCTAAGAGCTGGTAAGAGGTGTGAATCATTGGGGCTTCCCCTCTGGGGGACTCAAAGCCTAATTGGCAGGCTAAAAAAAAAGAAAGAAGGAAGGAAAGGAAAAAGGGAAGGAGGGAAGGAGGGAAGGAAGGAAGGAAGGAAGGAAGGAAGGAAGGAAGGAAGGAAGGAAGGAAGGAACGAACGAACCCTGGCTAGGGTGGCTTAGTAGATTGAGTGCCAGCCTATGAACCAAAGGGTCGCTGGTTTGATTCCCAATCAGGGGAATCAAGCCTGGGTTTCAGGCCAGGTTCCCAGGTGAGGGAGCACGAGAAGCAACCGGACATTGATGTTTCTCTCCCTCTCTTTCTCCCTCCCTTCCCCTGTCTAAATTAAATAAATATTTTTTTGAAGAAAAGGAAAAGAAAGCAAGCCAGTTAGCTTATACATTTGTTTTATGAAACATTTCTCAAACCAGAGATCACATACTTAAAAGGACTTTGTAAATTGTAACATGTTATTCAAATATAAGATACTGTCACAATTATCATAGAAACCAAGAGTGTGGCCAGGTTACTCAAAGCATATGGGTGAAAGTAATGTGGGTAGGACAAAGGCAGGGGAGCTACGAAAGTGGCTGCTGGAGGAGGCACATAACAACGGTTGCATTTCAATGACGCCTGGAAAAAGGCATACTCTACATTAATTCCTGTGGATAATCTGTAAGGCTGTAATTTTCCCCTTACTTTTCTTACTCTTTATAGTAAACTACAGAAATGCAGACTGATTATCTCTGAACTCCTCAAAGGCAAGGAATTCTCATATTTATCCAGCTTAGTGCCTGGCAAGTAGGTAGCACTTAGTAAATATAGGTGATTCTCTGAGGGGATTGCTGGAAGGGGAGGAAGGATGGAGGGAGATGGAAAAAATAATCATGTCTCCAGTTGGACATTGATGGTCTTGTTTTTTTGGTCCAAAGCTGGTAAGCAATTCCTGTTAGAACTGGTCATTAAGATTGAGGGGGTAGTGTGGATAATGATAGTCCCATCAATTGCTTCTCAGCCCTTTGGCTAAGATCAAGTGCAGTATCTGTTCTTATCAGTTTAATAATAGTCCCATCAGAAATGAATATATCAATTTGGGAAATGAAGATAGCAGAAACCAAGAGCACTACTGGGGAAAAGCACACAGGACTGGAAGATAAGGGTCTGTTGCTAAAAGAGAGAAAACTATTTTCATAAATATGATCCACTTAGAAACAGGTGTACTGGGGAATAAAATACAGGGAGTATGGGAAATGGGCTGGGGAATGTCCTACTATTCATGTTCCAGGAAAAGGAAGCACTGTCAAAAAGATGGCAAATGTGTGAGGAAGAAAATCATAAGAATGTGGTCAGAGAAGATTTGGAAGATTAAAGGCTGTAAACCCAGACATATTGGTATCCACTCAAGTGAAATTGGTTGAGCCATTCTTTCCCCTTTTATTTGCCTTTGTAGAGATCAGTTTTTGTTTTGCTTTAAGATTAAGACACCTGGTTACATTCTTCACACCTATTCTACAATGATTTGATTTGCAAACTCATGTTGTGATTAGATGATAGTTAGACACTATTCTTAGACAGTGATGTCCAAGGTCCATATTTGGGGAGCATCTGGACCACATAACTTTTCCATGGTTATGAATGAGTGTGATACCAAGAGCCCACAATGAAAAGACCAGTTTAAGAATAAAATCTTAATGACAAATCTCTGAATTGGAGCAAAGATCATATTTGCAGGCTTGCTTCTTCTGATTTCTTTAAAAATATATAGCCCTGTTTACTTTGGTAAAAGTAAGCTGATGAGATGGATTTGAACTGAAAGGGGATTGTAAACAACTCTGTAGTGGGGAGGTGCTAAACTAATATAAACCTGTCAGTTTGCTCCACTGAGCTGTGCAGGAGGTGCCACACCCAGGCTGCAGGCGGCCATCAAGTTAAAAAGAAAAGCTAACAATTGGCAAACCAGGTTGTTCTGTTTTTTTCACAAGCCTAATGTCTCTTCTCACTATGTAACCCCAGGAGCCGGAGAAAGCCACTTCTATTAGAGGAGGATGTCACTATGTTTGGCTGGGTGGAAGAGGAACAGGAAAGATCTCTCAGAATGACACTGTGGTGAATTCTATTGCTTAGCTTCCTCACCACTCCGTTTTTTTGTTTGTTTGTTTGGTTGGTTGGTTTTGGACAAGAAACCTAGAGTCTATCCTTGATCCCAAATTTACGCACTTAGGGTTCAGGTGGAATGAAAGCCCTACCATAGCTGAGGGGGCAAGATCAGGGGGCATCACTATATCAGGTGCAGACCCTTTGTACTCCCCAGACAATATTAAGCCTTCCTTGGTTCTGTATCATCTTCCTCCTCATGCTGAGGTGCTGTGGGGCAAAAATATCCTGAGTGGTATCTGTGGATCAATGTCTGCTGGTGCATGTATTCAGATGGCCACAGGACAATGTGTATCATGCTTCATAAAAGTGATCGTGTCTCTCTTTCCTCACCTTCAAGACATCTGTAGCAGGGAGGGTTGACTCAGGAGACTCTATCCTCTGAAGGGTTCCCTGTAGTTCCCCAGGGCAAATCTGGTCAAAGACCACACCCAGAGGCCTCTCCCAGACCCTGTTAGGTCCAGAGCCACCCAGAGGCATCTTTACAGTGAGGCTACTAGTAAAGGATGCCACACCCTGAAATCTGGAGATTCAGTGGCAATCAGTTTCTGCAACAGTCTCATCCTCAATTAAAATGTGCTAATCCACTTATTTAATCATCACATTTACTGAGCATATACTATTGTAAAACCCTATGCTTGGTGCCTTAATGCAACGTATATAAAAACATACATTCTTGTTTTTGCCTCTCCTTGGTGCTTTTTCCCAAATATACTTCGAAAGCAGATTTCATGATTCCGAGCTTTGTAACCTTGGGTAAAGTGCTAAACCTAAGTTTAAAGTGCCTAATGTTTAAAGGGAGATAATTTCATAAGGCTGTTGTATGGATTATATAAGATGTTAAACATCTCTGGTACAGAACCTGGCACACTGGTGCTCAAGAATCCTACATATCTTTTCTTTCCTCCTTCAAAGGACTTTCTTTACAGGACCTGCCAGAGTCAGTTGCTCCACCTCAGCTTACTTCTTTCTTCCTCATGGTCAAACCCAGGGATTCAAATCTTTCTTTGCTTCAGAGGCCTCCCTGGTCCTTCCCTTCCTTGCACCCTATGCTTTTATAGAAGTTCCTGCCTCCACTAAAATCCAGCTTGCAGCCAACTGGGCTACTATCAAGAATAAAAATCCTAATGAGGGGTAATGGACAAAGTCAGCAGCCCCACAAGGTCCCCCACCTTTGGACTACATTGGAGGGACAAAGTTAAAGGCAGGTCAAGGCCAAAGTCCTCTGGGCATATAGGAAGTTATTCCTGGCCTGGATCCCATGACAGGATCCCCTCCTCCAAAGCAGAGGTTCCTTCCAGACAGTTCTAGGGCACCTTCTAAGGTCCTCCTTTACATAGGGCCCCCTGTAGGGGTCCACCCCCACCGCGCAGGCTCCCGAGGCTCCCCTATGGTCCCTCACGTTCCCAAACGGTCTTCCACTGAGGCAACTCCAGAGACTACCCTTGTCCTCGCCTAATTACACAGACGCTCTCTTTGGGACTGTGCCCTCCACACCGGGCCTCCCCCTGGCAGGAAGGCTGAGGGAGCCCTGGGAGTCCCCGTTCACCCAGGGGGTCTTTATGGGAAAGGCTCCCACACACCGCCTCGGGATTCCCCCAAAGGGTGGAGGCAACAGACAAGGTTTATTCACTTACACAGGGACCCCTGGGGGCGGCTCCCACACAACACCTCAGAGTCCCTGGAGGGTATTCCGCGGCCCTAAGACCCGCCCCGTAGGGTGCCTGCCGGGTCCCCGCCGCCCTCGACCCCGCTTACCGGGACTGTCAGGGTGCCGGACGCGGGTTCGGGGCTGGCGGACTACGCCGCTGGCCCCTCGCCGCCCATGGCCGCCTGGAAGCCGGCGTGCTGGGGCGGAGAGCCGGGAGCAGGAGGCGCGGGCGGAGGAGCCGGCAGCCGCGGCGGCGGAGCGCGCCTGAAGCACACCCACCCTCTCCGCCCTCCGCCCGGCGCGACTGCGGCGCCTGCGCCCGCGGGACCCCCCGCCGGGGCGGTGGGTGCGCCCCGCCCCGCCCCCTGCGCCTAGAGGAGCGGCCCTCACCGCTCAGCTGGCGATCTCGCACCGGAATGAGGCGCTGAGGGATCGCGGGAGGACGGCGGCCGGCTCCGAGTAGCCGTCGGTCCGGATGCCAATGCGCGCCCCCCACCAGTCCCCGGCTCTGCGGCGCGGGAACTGCGCCAGTCGGGCCGCCTGCAGCAAGGTCAGTGTCCTTGGGGAGGCGGCGCCCCGGGAGGGGGCACGGCCAGGGGCGAGGCAGCTCACAGCTCTGGCTCCCACCTGGTTAGGAAAATGAGAATGACTCATCCAGCGGCCTCACCCTGGGTTCTACCTCCCCTACAAAGACCAGCTACTCACTCGGGAATTCGGACCCACGACTCTGGCCTTGAGGCACTCACCTTCGCAGTACCCGACTACAGAGTGTCCAAATGAACTGTCACAAAATGTTTGGCTGGCCCAACTTTTCCCGATGTGTTTTCTTCACTTATTGGCCTTTTGTTTCCAACAGCAAAACAGGACTGTATGTAATGTAACACACTTTTTGCTGCAGCAACCTCCTTCCGCAGACTGTTTGAACCAGCAGTTCTGAAATGCATTTAACGTGCACTACACCAAACTACATGCTCTGAAGAGTCGAGAAAAAGGTCAAGTCATAAAGCACCTAGCAACTAATTATAAAGAAAAAAATGAAGATATGTAAATCATATGCCAAGAACCCTTTTTATTTAAATTAACTGCATTTACATTTTTAAATATATTTTATTTATTATACTATTACAGTTGTCCCAATTTTTCCCCCTTTGCACCCCTCCACCCAGTACCCCCATTGCCTCCAGGAATCCTCCCCACCCTTAGTTTATGTCCATGGGTCATGCATATAAGTTCTTCGGCTTCTCCATTTCCTATACTGTTCTTAACATCCCCATCTATTTTGTACCTACCAATTATGCTTCTTAATTCCTGCACCTTTTCTCCCATTCTCCCTCTCCTCCTCCCAGCTGATAACCCTCCAAATGATCTCCATATCTATGGTTCTTTTCCTGTTCTTTTTTGCTTATTTTTTTAGATTCAGTTATTGATAGTTGTGAATTTGTTACCATTTTAGTGTTCGTAGTTTTGATTTTCTTCTTTTTCTTAAATAAGTCCCTTTAACATTTCACGTAATAATGTCTTGGTGATGATGAGCTTCTTTAGCTTTACCTTGCCTGGGAAGGACTTTATCTGCCCTTCCATTCTAAGTGAGAGCTTTGCTGGGTAGGGTAACCTAGGTTGTAGGTCCTTGCCTTTCATCACTTTGAATACTTCTTTCCAGTCCTTCTTGCCTGCAAAGTTTCTTTTGAGAAATCAGCTGACAGTCTTGTGGGAACTCATTTGTAGGTGACTCTCTTCTTTTCTCTTGCTGCTTATATGATTCCCTCTTTATCTTTAACCTTTGGCATTTTAATTATGATGTGTCTTGGTGTGGTCTTCTTTGGGTCCAACTTGTTTGGGACTCTCTGCTTCCTGGACTTGTATTTCTATTCCTTCACCAAATTAGGAAAATTTTCTTTCATTATTTTTTCCCAATAAGCTTTCAATTTCTTGTTCTTTCTCTACTTCCGGCATCCCTATGATTTGGATGTTGCTATGTTTGGAGGTGTCCCAGAGAAACCTTATACTATCCTTGTTTTTTTTTTTTAGTTCTTTTTTTCTTCCTGCTGTTCTGGTTGAATGCCTATTTCTCCTGTATGTTTCAAGTTATTAATTTGAATCCCAGCTTCATCCCCTCCACTATTGGTTCCCCGTAGATTTTTCTTTATTTTGCTTAACGTAACCTTCATTTCTTTCTGGGTCTTTTTTGTGTTGTTGCCATACTCAATGAGTTCTTTGAGCATCCTGATCATTGGTGTTTTGAACTCTGCATGTGATAGTTTGCTTATCTCCATTTTGTTTAGTTCTTTTTCTGGGGTTTTGTTCGTTTTTTTTTTTTTTTTCCATTTGGGCCATATTTCTTTGTTTCCTCTATTTGGCAGCCGCCCTGTGTTTCTGTATATTAGGTAAGCTGCCTTGATTCCCTGTCTTGGTAGTATGGCTTATTGTAGAAAAGACATCTGTAAATTGTGTGGGGTGGAGGCTTAGGTAATTACTAGGGTGGGGTAATATGCTTCACCACTTTATGGCTCTATGTAGGGGGAGGGTACAGAAAGGCCTGGCTTCTGAAGGTTTGCCAGGTACTCTCCCTATGTGACTGGAGCCCTTCCAGCTGTTGCCCTAGTGCTGAATCCCAGTGGGGCTGAGTCTGCGTACATTCTAAGTCCGTGTGGGCCCTTTAATCAGAGTCTCCCGAAAATCCAGCACTTTCTTCCACCACCCCAACTGCCACTGGTTGTTACAGCCAGAAGTTATGGGGATTTATCTTCTCAGCACTGGAACCATGTGCTGTGCAGCCTGGCCTGGGGCTGAGATCGCATACTCCCAAGGTATCCCTACTGATTTTTATCCACTACACGTGAATGTGGGGCCACCTGGTCCACCACGGCTGCCTTTCCTGCACCACACTGTATCTCCATATCTCTCCACCTGTTCTCTCATCTCTACCCCTCCTACCATCGGGATCAATGTGGCTTCTTTAAATCCTTGGTTGTCAGAATTCCATACAGCTTGATTTTCTGATGGTTCTGGGCGTTATTTGTTTAAGGTCTAGATGTAATTCTTTCTGTGGTTGCATGAGGAGGCCAAGTGTGTTTACCTACACCACCATCTTGACCAGAAATCTAATTGAATTTACATTTTAAACATACCTTCATTTTCTTGTGCATTCAGTTTCTATATCTCAAATACAAATCACATCATTTTTTGAGCAGCAATTATTTGTTACACACTGTTCTAGGTGCTGTAGAGGTTAAAAAAAAAAAAAACCCAGCAGACTTGGTTTTGTCCTTAACGTCATGGAACTTACAATGAGGGATATAAGGTAAATATGGTACTCCATATTCTATCACTTTTAAACCAAGTGCTCGGTACTAGTCTAAACACTTCAAATAAGTTAGTCACTATTTTTCATACTATACCTCAGAAGATATGTATTGTTAGTTTCTATATTTTGCTGGTGATTAAAATGAGGCACAGGGAGATTAAACAACTTGCCTGAGGTCACATAGCTAATGCGTAGTGGATATGAGATTGAAATCCAGGTATTCTGACTTCAGACTACAAGTTCCTAAGCATTTTACTGTACTGCCACTGAGAAAGGTGAGGCTGCTAACCATTAATAAATATATGGAGTTCTAAAATTAGTACATACTTCTCAGGAACCACTATGCTTTTTTTGCTTGCGAAAGTAACACAAAAGAGCAGACAGCTTTCCATATACCCTGGAGGACCCTAACATTCTTTAAAATTGTGTCACATCGATAATTTTCGCAGGATTCTCTGAACTGTTTTCAATGAGTGTTTTTATTTCTGTGCTGTTTGTAAGGTTTATGTGGAAGACAAGGGTATAACATCACCATAGAGATCTCTGTTGGTTAATTTCTTCCTTCATTCAAAAAATATGTATAGTGCACCTGTAGTATGCCAGGTGTGGTAAGACACAGTACTTTATTGACCTCAAGGAGCTATAATCTCAGAGGAAACAAGCATTGCCAGAGAACCATAATACAAAACAGGAAATGAGTTGTTCTCAACAGGGGAATAAAATGCAATGGAAATTCTAAGGAGGAGAGAGAGAGATTACTTCATAAAGGGAGGTGCATGGGTGAAGGAAAGTGCATAATTATTATTAAACTTATTGTTGATATTAAAGTATTACAAACAGTATAAAATTTATTAAATTTTTGTCTTTAAAAGATCACATGCGAAGTTCTCATGTTCAGAAAAGACAGATTTTTACTGTGTTATAATGATTGTTCACAGTATGGAGAGGTTAACACACACAAACTTTTTGAAGATAGTTTACCTTATCTCCTTAAGGTATCGGGGCACAAAATAGAATGATAATACACAAGATAAGATTTTCCAGGTCGAAGACATAGCAAAGAGAAAGCAAGGCGGGAGAGAGTAAGATAGGCATGGGGGCAGCCAGGACTCTGACTGCACAGGGTCAAAAGTTGCTGTAGAGTAGCCTGTACCACACAGAACTGCCTTTGCAAGACAGACTGTGTTCATGCCATTTCTTTTTTGGCATACCCTTCAGTTATGGCAAACATATGCCACAGATGTTCTGGGAGGGTCTGAGTTCAAATATGTGTCCATAAATTCTTGTCAATAAGATTGACAAATATGGCCACCATATCCATGTTAGTGTCTAGAAAGTAGTTGTATATTCAACAAATGTTTAACAAATAAGAAAGGCAGAAGGGAACTATTCGATAAGGAACTCACATTGTAGATGTTTTGATATGGTAGGCAATAGGGAGCCCCTGCAAGTTTTTGAGCATGGTTGTGGCTTGTTAAAAACCATCCTAAGCATTATCTTTCAGATAAAGGACTGAATGAGAGTATGTGTGAACTTTTGTCAGTAGTTTAAACAAAATTTAAAAATATTAATATGAGAATGAGGATAATTTTTCTTAGGCCTCAGACAAAAACCTGTTGGGATATTAAAGAGATTTGGGGGAAAACATAATCAGAATGCCAATGAACGCTGTTTTGTTCTTTTCATATCCTGATAGTGATCTTCAGTGGAAAAGAACCAGTGACTGCTTTTGATTATAATATACATCTTTTGGGGCAACTACCTAGCACACGACCCCCCATCCCCACCCCCAGTGAATGGCTCCAGTGCGCAGGAACAAGGTCTCAGACTTAGGCAACTTGCCCCTTGGCTGCCTCCAGTTGATCCAGAGGAGACATCCAACTTCAGTCGATAAAATCATGGTCTGTTCTAGAAATTTGAAACTCAGAACCCAACAGCACAGATCTTTGGAGCTGTTGGATGTGAGTTAGTAAGAGTGTGTCCTGAAGAGAAGACCCACCCACTGCTGCTACGGCTCTGACCCCAGAGCTGTGAGGTGAGAGTTATTCCTGAATCTTAGTTCTTTTTTTTTTTCCTTACATCCCTTTCCCTTATGCTTCTGCCAGCCAACTGAAGGACATTAAGGCCGTTTCCAGTGTTTGGTGTTTATGAATAAAGTCACCATAAATGTTTCTAGTGACTTTATGGGTTTTTGTATGGTAAGTTTTCATTTCACTTGGGTGAATGCCTTGGCATTTGATTGCAGGGTAGTATGGTAAGTGTGTTTGATTTTATAAAGAACTAAGAAATTTTTTTCCAAAATGAGGGCATCATTTTGCATTCTCATCATCAATATATGAGTGTTCCAGTTGCTCCACATCCTCTCTAGTACTTGATATTGTCAGTTTTTTTGTTTTGTTTTTAGCCATTATAATAAGTATATATTAGTATGAGTTTCATTGGATTTTTGTAGTTGCTAATAATGTTGAACTTCTTTTCCTGTGCTTATTTGCCAACCACGTAACATTTTTGCTGAAGTGTCTGTTCAGATCTTTTGCTTGTTTTTAAAAATTGGGTGTTCATCTTATCATTGAATTTTGAGAGTTCTTTTTTTTTTAGAGTTCTTTATATATTCTGGATACAAGTCTCTTTTCAGTTATGTGATTTACAAAAATTATCTCCCATTTGGTAGCTTGTCTTTTCATTCTTTTAATAGTGTATTTTGCAGAGCAGAGTTTTTAATTTGATGAAATTTTATCAATTTTATCTTTTATGGGTTATGCTCTTGGTGACATATCTCAGAACTCTTTGTCTAACCCAGAATCACAAAAGATTTTGTCCTGTGTTTCATAGGAAAAGAAGTTGTATAGTTTTGTATACACTTAGGTCTGTGATCCATTTCAAATGAATTTTTGCATAAGGTATGAGGTGTAAATTGAGATTATTTTGTATGTGGCCTAAGTGCCCATCAGTAGATGAGTAGATGAAAAAGCTGTGGTACATTTGCACAGTGGAAACTCTTACATTTTTGCAACATCATGGGTGCACCTGGAGAAAATTAAGTGAATCAGATAAGTTTTTTATCAGTTTAAGGGAGCCTCTAAAAGCTGAGGATTGCCTCTGGCCAATAGCTAGCAAGAATTCAATGCCTCTGTTCTTACTATCACAGGAAATGAGTTCTGCCAACAATCTGAGCTTTTAAGTGTCCTCTTCCTCAGTGATTATTAGTTTCCTTTTGCTCTTGTAACAAATTTCCACAAACTTAGTGGTTTAAATAACACAAATTTATCTCATAACTCTGAAGTTCAGAAGTCCAAAATGAGTGTTAAGAGGCTAATATCAACATTGATACCTATCAGCAGGGCTGTATTCCTTCTTGAGGTTCTGGGGAAGAATCAGTTCCTTGCCTTTTCTAACTGTTAGAAGCCACATGTTCTTTGGCTTGTGGCCTCTTCTCTGTCTTCAAAGCAGCGATGGCTAGTCAAATCTTTCCTGCATCACATCACTTTAACTTTTCTTTCCATTGTCGCATCTCCTTTTCTGACTCACCTACCTGCCTGTCTTTTACAAGGACCCTTGTGATTATATTGGAAACGCCCACATAACCCAGAATAATCTCTCCATTTTAAGATCTGTATATTTTAAATTTCTGAGGTATAATTGAGATACGACATCATGTTGGTTTCAGGTACACAACGTAATAACTCAGTATTTGTATATGTTCCAAAATGATCACCACAATAAGTTTAGTTAAGATCTGTTTTCATGTATAGTTACAGGGGTTTATTTCTTATGATGAGAACTTTTAAGATTTACTCTCTAGCAACTTTCAAATATGCAATACGGTATTATTATCTATAGTCACCATGCTGTACGTTACATACTCATGATTTATTTATTTTGTAACTGGACATTTGTATCTTTTGACACCCTCTACCCATTTTATTCACCCCCAAACCCTACCTCTGACAACCACCAATCTGTTCTCTGTATCTATGAACTTAGTTGTTGTTGTTTTTTTGTTTAGATTCCACATATAAGTGAGATCATAGAGTATTTGTCTTTCTCTGTATAACTTATTTCACTTAGCATAATGCTGTCAAGGTCCATCCATGTTGTTGCAAATGGCACAATTTCATATTTTCAATGCTGAATTTATATATTACATATGTAATATAAATGTGTACATATCACATTTTCTTTATCTCATCATCTGCCAATGGACTCTTAGGTTATTGCCACATCTTGACTATTGTAAATAATGCTGCAATGAACATGGGGGTGAATATATCTTTTTGAGTTAGTATTTTTGTTTTCTTTGGATAAATACTCAGAAATGGAATTACTCGGTCATGTTGTACTTTTATTTTTAATTTTTTGAGGAACCTCCACACTGTTTTCCATAGTGTCTGTACCAGTTTACATTTCCAACAGTAATGCACAAGTGTCCCCTTTTCTCCACATGCTCGCCAATACTAGATTTTGTCATTCAATCCTTTTTATATTTTGTTGGATTCAGTTTCCCATTATCTTGTTAAGGGTTTTTGTGTTTATATTTGTGAAAGATATTGGTTTATGATTTTTTTTTGATGTCTTTGTTCAGCATCTGTGACCCAATAATACTGACTTAACAGAATGAGTTTGGAATTGATCCTTCCTCTGCTATTTTCTGGAAGATTTGTGAAAGATTGGTATTATTCATTCTTTAAATTTAAAAAAAAATTTGTTTTGACTGTTAATCTTTTCATTTATTTATTTATTTTTAGAGTGGGGAAGGGAGGGAGAAAGAGGGAGAGAAACATCAATGTGTGGCTGCCTCTCATGTGCCCCGCATTGGGGACCTGGCTAGCAACCCAGGCATATGCCCTACCCTTGGAATCAAACCAACAACCCTTTGGTTCACAGGCTGGCACTCAATCCACTGAGCCACACCAGCCAGGGCCTATTCTTTAAATTTTGATAAAATTCATCACTAAAGTTAGCTGAGCCTGGGCTTTTATTTGTGGAGGGATTTTAAATTACTGATTTAATTTCTTTACTTGTTAGGGATCTATTTCTTTTTATTTATTTATTTAAATTTTATTTTAATTGTTGTTCTTATACAGTTTTCTGTTTTCTACTCCCATCCCGTCCCTCCGCCCCAGCCCTCCCCAGCTCCCTTCCATTTCCACCCC